>JAQFXZ010001615.1:0-11520 GCA_034694025.1 Ceratophysella scotica | reverse complement strand
AAGGCAAATTTGGAAAGCATCTTTTCAGCTTGCACTGTATGCTGCCATCACAAGAACTTTTGATTGGAAACTTGTCTTTGTGAAACCGAAAAGATATAGAGAAGCTCAGATAGCAAGATCTGAATACTGTACTACAAATACAATGATCTTAAACGACATAAATCGCTAATCGCTTTTCCAATTTCAATTTAAAATAAAAGAATTTCACTAACCAATCTGTTTCAGAATATTTTGCAAATCTTATGTATGTGCATATGAACAGTTTGCAAATTTGAATGATTTAACTTGTTAAGAATCCGGTGTACCAGAAATTTGAAATTGTCCATATATTAAACCGAACCTTGATGATAGGTTTGTGTAAGCCCGATCGTTTTCTCCAATATAGACAAATACAAGATTCAGATAGTCATGGATTTTATTCTGGCTCATGCAAATAAAACTCCAAATACAACAGCGAGTTCTGCTACAAGTGCGGAGGAGGTTGGAAAAGGCTCTGCTTCTGTTTACTACTCGTCGTAATCATCAAGTAAAAATAGTGCACATTAGAGATTAAGAAAATCAGTTTTTTCTTTTGGGTCTCTGTTGTTGTCGCCTCGCTAGCAGTAAAATCATACCGCTGTTGTTGGTTTGATTACTGATTACTCATGCATTTCTGTTTATGAAGTTTATGGAGACAAAAATACCCAATCCAATATAACGTGTCTCAGTGAAGAGTATGGAAAGGTGGAAAGTTGAAACTAATTTATTGTACGTTTGAGTCAATGATGAGTCAGCGTTCTATTTATTTACTTCATGGCTTCTGAAATGCAAAACTCCGCAATTGAAATCGAATTCGATAATAATATTAAAGTAAATCTCTTATCAACTCGTACTACTGTATGCTATCAAAGAAGCACCTTCCATAAATAATGAAGATGATGAAAATAGTATCCGTACATATTTGTTAGTTCCAAAACCAGTTCATAAATATGTAATAAATTTAATTACTAATAGTTGCCGCTATTTCTTGTTTAGAACAATTTCAATAGGAACTAGGAACCACTCAACAGCACTGACTTTTTTTAATTTTTTCTTCTCCCCACCGCACCGGTAGCACATACCACATGGGTAGCAGAGCAGCAGGTTAGTAAATCGGGCCTAAGGTAGAGAAGCAAGTAACAAGGGTAGCATAGTGCATAGTGACATCTGTACTGTAAATGGTGAAGCACAATAATTGCCGTGAGTGGTATATTGTAGAAATAAGTGATGGGCAAAATATATGTATTTTCCAGATACTGTATTTTAAAATACATATTTTATATTTTGTTAGGTCAAATAATATGTGTATTTTCCTAGTACGCTGCCTAGTGTAACAATGAAACTTAGTTGCAGTTGGTATTTTGAAAAAAAAAAAACTATTCGAAATACGCTAAGCTGTATTTAAAACACCGTATTTTGTATTTTAATTCAAAATGTGTAGCTAATTTTGTGTGTTGTATTTTAACGCCCATTTTTTGACTCCAAACACAAGTATCTTTGAAAAACTTAGTATTTTGACCATCCCTAAAAGTACATAGCACGAATATGAATATAGTATAGTAAGTACATAGGTATGTAGTTGGAACCGTTCTACCTTGTTTGCCTGGGTTGCTACGCTAGAAACCCCGCTAACCTAGGTTTCTGTGCCGCTAACAAAGTTATCAATCAACTACTGCTTGTGGTAGTGTAAGAAATATGTAGCTAATGGAGTTAAGGAGTGGAACTGTAAACTAAACTTTACAATTGCTAAACGCGATGAGACCAGGCCAAATCGAGTGACGAACTCAAAGAGTAGTTAACATTTAATTATATTTATCAAATGAATGTTTTACATTTCTTTGGGTTGAATTGCAGAAAATATTATTTAATTTAATGTTTCGTTAACCGAATCGAAGTGCTCAGTACCAGTACCACCAAGGCTACAAGTACAGGTACTTTTGCAAATTTCACTCCACTTTAAAACCGATTTCCGGAATGTATCCCTGAGTTGTTCCCGTGTATCTTGGATTTCCATCGTTCATAAATTCGAATTTGACTATTTTCATCAATCCTTCAGAATTAGTGACGAAAACATTCTCACTTCCATATTGAGCTCTATATTGATTTCCATAGAAGTCGCCCTGAAAGAAGTACAATCAGTCACATATTAATATTTACTGTACACTGTACGGGATTTTATATCACTTGCAAGGTGCAAGTGATTGGATTACTTTTATATTATTGCATTTCCATTTTACTAAATAGGCTTAAGTGGATGGTATACAAATGAGCTAATGCAAATCTCGATAAGGAATTGAGTTGGGAAAATTGACACTCCTCAGTGAACACTGTAGATGGTAGAATCCCGTTTTTCTTCGAAAAGTTCAATTTACAATTGGTTGGCATAGTTTTTTGAATAGTGATCACTGATAAAAGCTATTAGTACTTCAAGTTGACAAAATCCAAGCAGAACTTTGGGCACAAATCACTTTACTCAGTGAACACTAATAAAAATCTGCCTGACGGCAGCTTGGGACCAGAAAGGAGACACAGAGGACACATCCGAACCGATCCGAGATTATATAGTAGTATCCGAAATCCGGCCAACAGATTGTAGGTTGGTTCTTTCTCCAGTCCGTAGCAAGAAACCCCATGACCCTGCGATCAGTATTCACTGAGGAGAGTCAATTTTCCCAATCAGTGACTATTTCGTGGTTGTGGGAAGTTGGCCCATTATTTCGCCCAAAGAGTTGTGAACGAGAGGAGAAGAGAGCGAACTCCCCTTGCTAGCTTCGACTAGTCAACCCAAATGTCGACCAGACCCTTAAAACAAAATACAGCATTACTTACGGAAGATATGGTGAAAGATGCTACATACCACTCCGTTGCACGAATGAATACAGGCTTAACAAACGTTATGTGGTAAAGTTCGGTCTTTCCATCTGCGACAAGCATCTGCTCCTTTTTCAAAGTGTCGCTTTTAGAGGCCAACACTCTGCCCTCAGAGTTTTTCATCTGGATTGTGGCTGAAATCCAGTCACTGGATTGAGTGGAACACACTTCGCAAGGACCATTTGCCGTAGATATGTAATGCCCACTCTGACACTTGTAGCTGGGGTAGGAAAATCGAGATTGACTTTCAGTTTCAGTATACATGGAATTCACGCCGATGCTCGTAGCCCAAATGTCAATGCTCGATTTGAATCTATAACACGGATATATAAAATTATTATACCATTAATTAGTTCTTCCGAATGTTTAACATTGCACCACAAATAAATGCGTCCACTGCAATAGATTTTTGTAATTAATGCATACATAAATGTACCTTATAGAATGTTCCTGCAAAGTAGCTGGTATATATTTCTTTCCCGTATCTTGATTAGTGGCAAGGTCCATAACATTCGATGAATTCAAAACGAGCCGTTGAGCAACGAAGTCCTGACCATGTGGGGAATAGGCCGCTCTTGGTTTAGAGTTGAATGGACCTGGCGAGGCCGAACTTCTACATATCAATTATTAGTCGTCAAATCTAAAACTTAAATCCAAACTGAATATTTTACTCGTACTATGCCGTTAAATTTGCCTTAGTTTCGATTACATTTTATCCGCTGGAACACTGTAGTACATGATAACCGCAATATAATCCGAGTCCAAAAGGATCTTGTAAGGATAGACCGTAAGCGAAAAGTCGGCTGGGTCCATTTGAGGGAAGCGGACCAGATAAATCACTTCTTCCAACACTGAACGAAGATATTTGGGATTTTCAGGCATCTTTTGGCGCTTGAGCTCAGCTCGACCCCACCTGCAACATATAAAATCAGTCGCGCTTCGTCATGATATGCATTAACATTAACTTGTGGAACTTGTGTTTGGCAAGTGGCAACTATTCGTATTTGCCTCAGATTTAATTAGAAACTCAGTCTGCGACGACATTGCAGTGAAAATATTCCCGTGTGAATGCATGTTTCATGCTCGAATTCCGACGAGTGATATGTTTACATGTATTAAAATACAGTTGTAATTTGTACGGATAGGGTCTTTGCGCGAACGACGAGTAACCAGTGTCAAGTAGCCGTAGCCAGTAAGTAAAGCTCCCGCCATTCAGCCCTTAAATGATGTATTCGTTAGCCGGAGTGCTCGCTCGTGGTCCGAAGCGTCCGAAACGCTGACGAATATAGCGAAGACTCGATAGTTGAAAATGAATTTCACGTATAGAAACATGATTGTGAATATATATTTTCTGTGTAAACCGTTAGTACCTATACATACTTAAAACCAGTATATCTGTAAATCAAAATTTCCTGGTTACTCGTCATCTGCGCGAAGGCCTTACTATTCATTCAACGAAAATACACTCACTTCATAACGGCTTCAAACAATTGTGTTTCATCCTTAACCTGCAGCTCATCCATCTCCAAAATCTTGGATAGTTCTTTGACGGATAGTTCCAGGAACGCAGGGAATTCGACAATCTTTAGCCCATTCCTGTATGGACGAAGCATTAATGTTAATATTACAAGAAAAGTCGATCAAACAATAAGCTTGACCAGGACATCGGCCAGGTTACCTTCTTCTTCATTCATGCTTATGATCATGACAGGACCCTGAAACAATCTGAGATAAGTGTATACCATTTAACGTACTTGCAAATGCATTTCAGAGCCAAGGCCTCGAGTTTTGAATCTCCGTATTTGATAGATTGTTGAAAAACTTTGATGGCTGACTCTGGTGTCAGCGCTTTACCAAGCACCTTTCCGCAATTCTGGACTAAGTTTTGAACCTCATATTTCGCAGCGGCATTCATAGCTGGGAGACATTCCTCTACGTGTGTTGGACTTGATCCAGTGTACAAGAACTATAGGACAAAAGTAAGTTTTCAAATTGGTGTATAATATCTATCTATGCGGATTGTGATATGTAATATATTGTATACTGTACTTGGAATAGTCGTTGCGCATGTTTGATAAACCCAAACACGGGTGCCATTTAAAATTTGTATCGAATACCCGACAAATTAACGTCAAATGCAAAAACAAAATGAAGATGTCATAATATTTTCAGGAAAATATCGTGATGTTAGCAAGTCAAGCATGGAACGTGAATTTGCTCGAAATATGCTTTGCCATTATCGCAAATTGCATTATATGTAATTATATTTAGAAAGCGAAAATAGAGATTACTTAGCAAAGTTCAAAAATTCAATTTTGGTCAACTCTATTTCTATTATAAAAACAAAAATACGAAATTCTAAAAAATCGGCATCCGCATTTGATACATACATACAACATATTTTTAAAATCCAATAGTACTCACCTTCAGCAGCAGTGTAAATTGGTCGAGTTCCAAATCAGGTACATCAAACACGCACTTGGACATGTCCTCTTTGAAGAGCTCTTCAAAAACACGTGACCCGGTACTTAGAATTAATTTATGGGCCTTGACCTCTTCTTTCGCAGTACCAACGTTAAACGTAACATCACTCCAGAAACCAGATTCCAAGATGTACTCAAATCGCATTTTATGACCGCCATCAACTTCGGATTTCCTCCAGTCGGGATCGGGAATAACGTCAGGTTCGGGTTCGGAACTAATCGACGCCATGTTGTTTTAGCGCTGAGAAAATCAACTTCGCTTGAACTGCAGCTAAGCTCACCCGCTCACATGCGTCTATGTATAACTGAGGGAACTGACAGGTAAAATCTTTTTATCGATACTTTGATACCATTTTTAGCTCATATCTGTCTGTATTTGCTTTGGTGTTGGCATGTGCATACAGTCTATGTATATTCGCTTTGCTTGGTGCATGTTACACTACACAGTCAACAGTGTGCATTTATATATTAAAATTGCTCAGGTTCCCTCAGATAATGTGTACGTATATGAAATTGTATTAAATGTATGGACATAGAAAATTGCATTATCTTTTTTAGTGGAAACATGAGAGATGTGTCGTGTCTAGTCCCAGTTCAGTCCAGTCAGTAAAACTTTTGGATATTCACTTAGGTTGTGCTGCATAGCTTAATCAAATGTTGAAAATTTTGGGAAATTCTACCGAGAAGGGTATATAATGGAATATGAGACAGATACAGGTATAAGTACGGTTGCATTTTCCATAGTTTTCATTCATTCAGAGACAATTCACTTATTTGATTATTTCTTTGCAAAGTCTTCACTCGTAAATACATTTCATTTAGCCGAATGAATCTCGTCAACTCGTTTAAAAAATAAATATTTCAGGGTTTCTTCAGTAAATAAGGATGTTATTTACATGCACGGGCCAAGTTTAGGTTTAAAAAAATACATATTTTGCATTTGACAGCAAATTTTGCAAATGAAACATATTTTTCAAATATTTAGGTAACTTTGGCGTCGTTATTTATTAAATACGTCCTTTCTGTATATTATCTTTTGAGAAGAATTGGGATTAGAGAGAACTTTTTTAGGCCAAAAAAGCTGAAGCTGTGGTGATTGTGATGATAAGTGAACCCGAACCCATGTCAACAGTTTCTCTCTGATCTGAGGAATGAACGGCAGAAAGTTGACTAGACTGAAGAGATATGCTGATTTATTTCAGTAAATTATATTTCATACATGTAAATATAAACTGTGTTTCAGGCACAGACTGGAGTTCAAGGTTGGATTACGATCTACTAGATTTTACCTCTACTGTAAATATTGCACTGAATGTACAAGAACTATAGTCGTAAATCTGTACTGCGACACTAAGTCCTAGTTTACATTCCTTTGACTTTTGTCTACAAAATATTAGCTATAAACACTCACTGTTAGAGCCTAGAGCAACAGAACATTTCTTTTCTCATGCATTTCTTTAAAATTTCTACAAATATACATCATAGAATATTGTCTGCGCAAAATATCGAGAACTGGCTACTGTTTTGCTGACATGTTTTCTTGCAAAGAAAATTAAAGCATGGGCCGGTTGGCCGCCGAATTAAATCGACATTTCCTAAATATCAACGGATTTTATTATTGTGGAATTGATTTCATTGGCCTCCGGTGCCAACATACCAGCGCTGGAATTTGTTACCAACGTAATCCAGTCCCCAACTGCTTGACCTTGACTTTGCTTAACCGGACATTCACATTTGTACGAACCAACCGTATTTCCCCATTCACTGTTCCCGAAATTACCAAACCGTTCATCTGCCCCATTGTAGAGAAAGCGCCAACTTCCAAGGTAGTCTTTTTTCTCGTACAACGTCAACTTGCATCCCCAGTTCACAACTGTACTCAAAATTCCATTTCTACCGGTGATACCAAAGTTCTTCTGGGGATTCCGATCAGTTCCATACGTCATATCTGGATCCGAGTCTCCAGCATAAACCTTGAGACCTTTCGTAAAGCAAGTGTTGCAGTTGATGTCTGAAAAGAGCACGGCGCAAGCACCGTCTAGTTGGACCATATCACAGGTTTGGGGGTGGCAAGTACAGCACACGTAGACTGGTTTCGCATTCTGAAACCAATATGCCAAAGAATAAAAATTCTGATGCTTTTAAATGATTTAATTTGCAAAACCAATTTCATTAGAATCATATAGACGTGTTAGAAGTCACAGATTTTATCATAGAACACGAGCGCGAAAATCATACCGTAATGTTAAGTTTTGGTGCTCAACCTCGGCGGAGGAGTTTCTTAGCATGGGAAAACCTATGCGAAAAAAAATTGTCTCAAATGGTTCCTCAGATATTTTGAGTTTCTGGGATGTTTTTGCAAAATTATGGAAAAATGGAGCCGCTGAGACTTTCCGATTTTATGTGTGAATTTGTTAAAATGCAAATTCTAATAGCACTTTTGAGTTTTTGTTAAAACCCAGCATGATCTTAGTACGCCTGCGCAAAGAAAATCTAACACGTCTATTCCGTCCTTACGTTTTTAGATGTAAGCCCATAACGGACAGGATCCTGATTTCGTCTCAATTTCCACGTAGACCTTGAAGGACGCCAAATGCTTCCATTTTTCCTGCCAAGATCCACTCTGCATTGGTATTCGAGAGTAATTGTGTCAAAGTCGCTATCCATTAAAATAGCACTAGCAACACCCGTTCCGTCCAGTGTGAAATTCCAGCTTTCTGTGGGTGAGCTACTTTTGAAAGCCCGAGCACAGAGTGATGCCCAGCAGGATCCATTTAAGAGCAGAATTAAGAGCGACATCGAAACGATGAGCCCCATGTTTGTCGCCTATTGTTTGAAAATATTGAATAATGTTGAGGACGATGTGGTTTGTTGGCTCTAACGTTGGCTGAATTCAATTGAAGAGAAATCCTGATCAATTCTGATTTCTGATTGCTGGTACGATCCAGCTCATTTTCTATTTGTAAAGCCAACTGTTTGAATATTCGATGGGATTAGATGCAAACCTAGTTTGTGTTATTGGTAGGAACAGATAAGCTAAATTCCAAACTGAGATCCGAGTGGACAGCTGCATAAAGTGCAGCTGTTTGTTATGATTTGATACTACAGTTCAAGGGGTGAAGAATTAAAAATTGGTTTTCTTGTTAATTAAAATGTGGCGACTTGGCAAAGCTGGTCAAAAGACGCTGTACGATTTATTATTTTATGGCGTTTAAATTAAAATCCAATCAAGGAGTACAATTGAGTGAGGCCAATCCACACACCTTTTCATTTTCAGTAAATACTGCGATTCTAGTTCTTGTTTGTAATGCGGCTAAGAGAGCTTGCTTCTACGATTTCTAATTTTATTTCCAGTAAATTCCTTGAAATTCATTCGTCAAAAAGATTTTCTTAAAATTATTTGAGATATTTGTATTTATTCTAATCAACTATTAATACGTATTTTAAAATCTAAATCCGTAAAAAATAAAACACATACCCATATTTGCCAAGAAAATGTTATAACACGTCTATGTGCATTAATATTTTATATGCTACATATATTGTGTGTATATCGTACATATATTTATTTGTCAGATTGAACTATGCTATGACCAATTATTGGTTAAGATCCGAGAATTCGTCAATCTTCAAGAAATTAGGAACAGGGATGTGCTGATTCCCCCCACGCAGCGCAATGGTTTGTTTTAGCCATTTTTGCCATTTTTGCCGTAGGATATGGCAAGTTTGACATTTACAAGATTAGAACAATATTTGACGTGGCGTATTTTCACTGTTTCCATATCATGGGGATCGACATATTCTATATATAAGTCTCTTGTGATTTGTCAAATTCTTATTCTATGCATGTAATTATTTTATTTCGAATGAACACTTGTTAAATTCACTTAGGTATATTCAACCTTTAAAAGGGCTAGTTTTAAGTACACAAGAGGCGCGTCCAGAATAATTCGAAAATAGAAACGCAAATTGTCTTGATGTGTAACAATTTTTAAATCAGAAAAATGAACTACTTGACGCTAAACTAAAATTTAAATGTTGCGCTTCTTGGAGTACTTAGCGGATTATTTGTTTATTTCTCCTGATTTAAAGTAAAGCGGAATGAAGTTTCAAAAGCGGTATCACATGCACTCAAAGTTTGTTTTTACCAACATGAACATGTAAAGTTCTAAATATGTGATATGATGAGAGTGACGATGTAAATAGCTGGTTCTATCCAGAGATTTATTAAGAAAATTGAATAATTTATAAATTGTTCAAATGAGTTTGTAAAAACAAATGATGTGGTTCTAGATCCTTGCACGCCTTTTTCATTTTAAGCAAGGTGCTAGATTCTTAGATTAGAGTCAGCTCGGACACTGGCCAATATTGTTATCTATCTTGGACCGTGTTAGGGCCAAGGGCTGTAACCTTGACGGGATAGATCAGTAAATTTCCACCGTCCAGTGTGAACAGTTCCTTAGTCTTCGGATTATATGAAACCATTTCCGTTTTCTTAAAAGGGTTCGTAAACGCTAGATCTAACTTGATTAATTTTCGTCTGTACAAATCAAGGGCCAACCTAGAGAAAGAAAAATAATACAAATATTAATTTCAATATCAATATTCATAGATATTTGAATATTTTCAGAATGATAAATACCGGATTCGCGTTTCTCTCTCGGTAACACTATCCACAGCATATAAAACCCCGCAAATGATGAACATGTCTCCAGCATGTTTATGACTGATGGTAATATTCCAACCGTACACGATTTCCATTTTGGAATTCACGCTGTCAATCTAGAACGAATTAAGAACATTGAGAATGAATATTATTGCAACATAAGTCCGATACATTTGCTCGTCACACCTAGGGCAGCCGCGTTTCGTTTCGTTTATGGACTGAAACGTAAACGAAACGAAACGCCGCTACATGAAACGTAAACGAAACGTAGATAAACACTTTTAAACGTAAACGAAACGAAACGTCACTGAATGAAACGTAAACGAAACGAAACGAAACGTGAAACGCGAAAAAGCAACTGAAAACAGTTTTTAAAATATGAAAACCCATTTTATTTTTCTGTATTTCCCTTTTCCAACTCTATGGACTCATTTTTGAAAGCTTGACTCTTCTGTTTTGAAATAAGCGGTAATTCTGAATTGAAACATTAATACGGCATGAAACGGCGTTTCACGTTTCGTTTTAGTAATTTTCCGTTTCGTTTCGTTTGGTTTACACTATGAAACGTAACGAAAACGTGAACGCTACTTTTCAAAAAGTCGTAAACGTAAAGGAAACTAAACGTACAAAACGAAACGCGGCGGAACGAAACGAAACGATACACAGCAACAGCTCATTATTGAAAGTGATATTAGATTCAACGTTCACATAGTGGCGAGCTATTCAACATGCTGAGGTTAGTTGAGAAATGGAACCAGGATGAAATTCAATTATCTACACTACAAAGAGCAAACGAAAGCACTAGTATCCTGTGTCCCGTGTGTCCCTCTAAATATCAGTTTGAGTATAGATTTGGACTCAGACGCTCTTTGATATTTGACGAGTGCCTTTGAGTGTTCCTATTTGTCATTTTGACACAATCGGATTCTATGTCGCTTTCCTGGATACCCTCCAGCATCCGATTATGATTGTTAGTATTAAATATCGGTTTTAATTGAATCCAGCTGAGAGTATATCAAAAACAAAGAGGTTTCCATCCGTTATTCAACAAGGTACAAAGCGTGTGATCAACTCAGTGTCACAAACAGACCGTTCTGCGTCAGGAAGATACGGAAATTACTATGAGACTACAGTCCATGTTCTTCAGTTCAATAGAAGTCCAACGTCCTACCTTGACAATAGCCGTATTGTTTCTATCCGGAAGCGTGTAAATTGCCCAAAGCCCGTTCTCATCTACGGCCAAGTCCACTCTAGATTCCAGGCTCCGGGTCGTATCTGACGAGTACAAAGTGCCAGCCTCATAGGATGAGTATGGCAGATCGATTCCTGAAAGGTTCATACAGAAAGGATAGAATATAACAGAACTTTTCAAAATGGCAAGCGCTTCTTCTAGCTCATCAGCCCCCGTGGGTTCGTATTTGACACACCTTCAAATAGGGTTAGTTTCGGGCACAAAAAATGTATCTAAAAATTGATAAAAAA
>JAQFXZ010001614.1:0-11525 GCA_034694025.1 Ceratophysella scotica | reverse complement strand
AATTTTATAATTTATAATCGGTCGAAATAAATATTGCAAATGTGTAATGACGATTCCAATCAGGAGTTTAATTTATAGCACGATAAATAACTACTTTTCAAAATATTTGTTGGAGCTAATATGGATAATACATGGATGTCTGATTTTTTCAAAATTCCAAAATAGAAAAATCCAATGGATTTTATCGAAATTCATAATACATATTAAACCAATTTTCTCAAAATTACGATTCAAGAATATACATAAACGTCGATTTTTGCAAATGCCTTCTAATTTTTAAAAAGTACTAGAGGGTTCGTCGGCTCCGCCTCCTGCTACACATGCGATTTTGATAACAACAAACAAATAACACAGTCGTAAATGTATAAATGTTCAACTTTGAAAATAAGTAATTTAATTAGTGTTGTGATTTGTGACTGAATTTGGGAGAGTACTGAGTTAATGAATTCCTGTTGCCAGCAATACGTTGTAGACTTAGTTGTCTTTTTCTACGTGGCTAGGCCGTTTTTACAGAAGTGTGCGAAAGTGACCCGTGACCTTTTGAGTATGACTCCGTTACCCCACTGACCCCAAGTTCGAACTTGTCCGTACTTGTAAATCAAAGAGCTTATGTCGAAAATTTCAGCTCAATCGGTTGAGTATTAGCCGAGTAATCGAGGTAACAGAAAAAACAAAATGTGAAAGTCTGCAGTTATTCTATTAAGGTTTGGAATATTTGAAACACTGAGCTTCTAATTTTCTAAAAACCCATTGAAAAATGTGATTTTTCTCAAAGTCAGTATTCACCAATTACGTCAATTTTTGATAACAAGCGGCAGCAAGTGCGGAGTTCCAATATTCTGAAAATTAACATGTGTCAATATCGGCGTCTTTCTTTCTCAAAATTTTTTTCTGCCAAACCAAACTCCTAATTTTCTTCAAATTCCCAATCACGTGAACCGATCTGAATAAATAATTTCGCCAAATTCCCATTTAAAACTTATGAATGTTATACAAGAATCAAGCGGATCTGGTCTGGTTCTCTAAATTCTACCTTGCTATCACTAAAGTCTAATGTTTTCAAACATCAAAGGTCAAATGGACTTCCGCCTTTCTCAGAATCAAAATTCGCCATAGTGCACTTGCACTGCACATCTTTCTATCATAAAAATGACATTACGAGTCTAGTGAAAGGCTGGTGAAAGCTAAGAGTTTGCTTTCTCCTTCTTACCAAGTGCTGTCTGCTTGAACGGATAATTCCGGTTTGGTCAGTTTCCCAGTTGGGAATCTACTTGACGTGTCTTTGGAGACGGTGACAGGAGCTGGAGCAGGAGCAGTGGGAAGGGACAGTTTCCTTTGTGCACCAGACGACGTCATGCTTCATTATTTCTTATTGTCTCTCAGCACAAGTGGTTCGACGAGGCAGGAAATGCGCCACTCAGACAGGACTTACTAGGAACTGGAGCTATGTCCTTCCCGCCTTCCGCTCCTTATGTCACTTCCTCAAATTGGATTCAACTCAACACCTTATTAAGGATAATGCAGTTTGGTTCGACTGACAGGGCAAATATGAGGCCTTGATACGCCGAGGTTATCGGAACATCTCGGTTTGAATTGTATACGTAAAATGTAAAATGGAGAAGACAGAGATACAATAATCATTTTGTTAGATCAATAAATAAGTACACTTATCCAATACCAGCTCCACAAGAAAGCAGATTTTTACCCTAATCAAATCAAGCACTTTTTCAATGTTTCGTAGAAGGCAAAATCAGTCATGCCAAAACCCAGCCAGGAGGGCGTCAAAAGGCGTAACAAATCGGGTGTATAGAGTCTAGACTATACACTATCATCCTCTGGATTATTTTTTCATCGCATTTTTCCCGTCGTGCATTTTGATTTGACACACTTTTGTGTCGCATTATGTTTACGGTGTGCTTTGTCACTGATATTTCTCTGTTGTACATGTTTGACTCGGTGTCGATGATGCGCCATAGATGCTGATATTGTGCGTCACTTTATTGTGGCACAAACTCTTGATGCCGTGCTTCGCTACCCACATACAAAGTGTACTGTAATGCGCTTTCGGCAGTTGCAAATTTTCTGTCGTGCTCTTTGATTCTCTTTGCATCGCTCTTTCTATGCCTAGCTTTTCTTTTGATTGTTTTGACATCGATTTTTTTTTGTCCCGATTTTGGCGTTTTCTTGTCAAACTTATTGATTTTGCTGTACTAGAGTCGATTGTTTGTGTACATTTCAATGTTGTTTGGGGGCGAACTTATTGATTTTGCGGTTTTTTGAGTCGGTTTCTCGTGTACGACTTTCGATTTTCTTGTCGAACTTTTCGATTTCGCGGTTTTTAAGTCGGGTTTTCGTGTTCGATTTTCTGTTTTTGTCAAACTTATTGGTTTCACGGTATCGTATTAAGTCGGTTTATCATGTTCTATTTTAGGTTTTTGTTAAACATATAGGTTTCCAGGTTTTTAGGTTGGTTTATCGCGTTCGATTTTCGGTTTTTGTCAAACTTTGTTGCTTTTTAATTCGGTTTTTCTTGTACGTACGAATTTCGATTTTATTGTCAATTTTGTTGATTTCGCTTTATTTGAGTCGTGTTTTCGCACAACAATTTTAAGTTTTTCTCAAACTTTTCGATGCCCAGGTTTTTGCTTCGTTTTTTATGTAAGAGTTTCATGATTTGGTAAAACTTTTCGATTTCGCGGTTTTTGAGTCGGTTCTTTTTGTGTGGCACATCTCGTTTAGGGTCATGTGACCTTGCTCATCGAATTCTGGTCAGGATTGTTCCGAAATTGTACTTTGCACTTCGTTTTGGGAGCATGAAAAGATGCACATATCCTATTTCAGTACTTACCGATGTCAATGATCAATCAACACTACGACTCAAACGTGACATTCAACTTTCAAATTGTTGGAGTCAGGTAGGTAGCTGGTCCAATGGGTCAAATATTGCCCAGCTCGCTCAGGACAGCACTGCACCATTAAACCTGCCATTTGGTGTTGCTAGGAGGAAGTTGGACTCGTGTGGAGGTTTGAGTATGAGTAGTTTCGCTACATTAGCCCAAAGTGGTCTGTTCCTAATGTTTCTTTTCCTCTTTGGTAAATGGAAGGTAATGAGAAGGCTGACATTAGGTTTTGCATTCGGAAGAAAGGCAGACAGTGGAACTGGAGAGATCCATTTGTCTGACTTCTCCGTTCCTATCTGCCCCATAAAACCCAACTATGTAGCTTCATCTTCTGTCATCTGAGACGAGGAAACTCGGAAGCCCATTCCATTACATTATTCCCGTAGAACCAGACATTCAAGTCCTACTCAGCCCGGCCCCTTTATGCCCTCCCAGTCTCCGACAAACCCAAAATGTCATACGCCTAACATGACAAATAGCTACTTCCATCATGCATAGGTACACCAACAAATGGACAATGTACAGTACTTTGCGGTCCCTATTTGTGGCTTCTTCAGGCTCCGGTTTCTAGGTTGCAAGTAATATATTTTTACTTTATCTTTGACCTCTTCTAAGGCTATACGATCTAAAGCTTTCGGCTTTGTAGCATGCTCAAAACTAGCATACGATAAAAGATTTTCGAGCTGTGCGCCGTCGCTGTAAATGGTGACGGGGTTGCTTGGAATACTTTTATCAGCACCGACTTGATCCTGCGAGCCTCGTCTGCTTTTAGCCAAAAATCGCGACTCGAAAAACCGAGACACTTATTAACCTAACCTAACCTAATGTAACCTAGTTGATGTCGCGGTTTTTACCTGTAACGGTTTGGTAGATTTGGATCCGGCGGCTGGGGCGCGCCGATTTTACGCTGACTCCTTCGGCGTAGAATCGCCAAATCGAAATAAAATGCCACGAAATGCGTCATACGCCGAAGACCTTATCGGCGGCGGTGGCGCTCAGCTCTAAAAGATTTAAGTCGTTTCGAACGCTATTAAACCTAAAACCATTAAATTAAGCTTTCTTAATTCATGGAATATGATTAGTTGTAACCAAGAATCTATAACCTAACCTAACCTACAATTTTCTCATAAATTGTGAATGCAGTCCTGGAGTCCTAGAAAGATTCAAAAGTAAAATACCAATGTTTAAACTCCCTATCAGCGAATTTTGATAAGGCTTCTTTATTGAACCTTTATTGTGCTTTTATAACGCTTTTTAGGACCTTTAACGCGGTATTACGAGCTCAGAACTCTATTTTAACAGACTTTTATAATGCATTCCACTTTTAAGCAGGAATACGTTAAAACATGAAAATCGAGAATTTAGAACCTGCAGATGTACAAAGGCGCATGGCTAATCTTTGGGCGCAGCACGCAGCAAGATTAAAAAAGTAAACCAAACTTGGGCACGTTTCATATTTCTTTACAACTTTTCATTAGATTTATTTTTTATTTATTTGGTTAACAAACAGTTCCACATTTTCCACAGAAAGATAAATATACCAAAAAAAAGTGAAACAATACAATTTTTTGTCGAACCATATCAGTCATCACAAGCAATTTCTGCTCATTTGGTTTATAGTAATTATAATTATTTATCAACAATACACCTATATTGGATTTTTCTCTTAAACTCATTTTCCCCCCACATAAAAACAAGATATTTGTCTTAGTTCCTAGTTTCTTCTCTTCTTCTTGTAGCTAACACTTATTTTCCTTCTTTCACAATTTTCATCCTTTTTCTTCTTCTCTTTGCCTTTTGATTCATTTTCCTTTCCGTCCCTCACCGTCCCATTTCCCTTTTTGTTTTTTGCTTTCCACGACAGAAAGCTCATGCCCAAAAGCTCAAAGCGCTTGAAAGACTTGACTGGCAGCATCAAGATACAATATAATTGAAAGAAGAGCAAATTAAGAGAAACAAAAAAAAACACAAGACACCTCGTATGCTCCTCTTCATAATTTCACATTAATGACCAACTGTCCCAAACTTGTCTCCCCTCTGATTTCACCTCATTTGGGCTCCGTCAATTCCGCACACTGTCTATTACGTAAGCATTTGCACGGTGCTTTCCATTAGATAGTTTGGGCGATGACACAAGGTTTTCACCAACAGATGGCGCCCAGCCCGCATGTTATGATTTGGCAGTTGTGTTCTTGCTGTGCAAACGAATACACAGATGCGGAATTGACGGGATACGCCATATTTGCCACTAATTAAATAAATAACACAAATGGAGGTATTAATTAATAAATAAGAGTAATAATATTTCAGTCTGGTCAAAACTGTTGCTTCGTTCCTTTGGTCGTCGTGCCCATTCACAGAAAAAAGTGAGTCGTTCTTCATAACCAGAGAGTTTCCATTTTGGGGAGTTTTTCGGGGGGATTTGTGGTTCGGGAGTTGAAAAACAAAACAAAAACAGGAAAAAGGCTCACTTTGAGTTCAATCATTTTGAATAATACTTAGAAATTGTTATTTAGTATCTTCTCTTGGTAATTTATCTTCTCCAAGTAGTACAGTTATTTCTAGTGTAAATCACGAACGGTCCCTTGTAAATCCTCACTTCCTCATTGCTACTCCAGCATCTGCATTAATTGTACATGTCTAAGTCTAGCAGGAAGATTAGAATTATGTGAGGGAAATTAGAGAATTAAAAACTAGTGTAAAATTAGGAATAAAACAGCTTAAATTCTAAATGTAGTCCCGCAACCTCTGCATCACCAATAGTCTTGACGACATCACTTCCTAGATGTCTCTTAACTTTGACAAACTCTCAAGGCCCTGGTTCGACAGTGTTTGGGTTCAACTTTAACATAGAAAAGGCATTGTTTTTCTTTAAACAATTTAGTAACAATCTGAACTAGTCTATTCCGGCGTATTTGTTTTCTATGCAGTTGAGTGTCAGTCTTTAACGATCCCATATTTCCTTTTCCCATCTTCGGCCGAGACTGAGTGTTGGGTCAGAGGCCTGAAGAAGATCTTGCTCAATTTCACTTTGTACTTGGATTATGTGTTCTGTATACAATATCATCTTGAGACACAGCCAGTCCCCTCATCTGCAGAGACACACATACGACGACAGAGTAGTCCCACAACCTCGGTTCAAAATCCCAAGAGCTCCTAATGGCCATGAATGAACTTGGAGCTGGAGGTAGTCAGAATCCAGAAACTATGTCGCCTGGAGCCATGAGACGTTGATTGGCTTTGCGGAGTGCGGAAAATTCAATTTACAGTTTATGTAACAGTAGGAGGTACCATTTATTGCGGGAAGAGTCTTATTTATGGATGCGAAGTGCTGAACTTTACATTATCTGATTGCGACGCCATCTTGCGAGCCTGCAGAAAGCTGAATACAGAACTGCGTATCACATGTCGTCGGGATGCAAATGGCGTCGAATATTGGGAACTTGATAAAACGGACAGATTGTGAATCTGGATTAAAATTGGCGCTGGATCTTGGCTTCAAAGATGAAGACGGCCATTTTGAGTTTCTATTTTGGCTAGGAGTGGCGGTGGTAGTTCATTGGCTGGAGGTTGGCTACGGGGGGTTGGAATCCTGGTGTCTGCTGAAGATTTGCTGGTCCAGTTCTTGCTGGGAGTGAGTGAGCTTGTGGGGGGAGGCGGGGCTTGAGGCCGGAAGCTCCTCCCCCTCCTCCAAACTCATTTGACTCTCTCCGTTCTCCCGCCGCATCCGTTGACTAATACTACTGTCCTGCTCATAGACTATGTCTCTCTCCACGAGGCAGTCCTCAGTCCGGTATGAGGGGTCCGCACCAGGAGAAAGGGGCGGAGGGGACGAGGTAGGGTCTACTCTGGCATTTCCGTTACTATCACTCGTAGACCCGGTCGGGGGGCAGTCTCTTCCAGGGGAACCCCTTGACTCACACAGCGGACTATGACTTTCTAAAGACGAAGGGCTGGGATTTGAATACAAAGCTTCCTGCTCACTAGTACCCGTTCCCGACCCGGTCCCTGACTGGTGAGACTTGGTTGGGGGTCCGGGAGGTTCGGGGAAGGAGGAGGCGAAGGGAGCATGGGAACTCAGTTCCGGTATCTGGCCACAGGAGGTCCTACTTCTAGCACCAATCGAATTTGTCTTCGTCACATTCCTCGCTTGCTTGCTCACCATGACGAAGAGGGGCGGCTGCGGGCTGGACCGCAGGAGTTCAGGCTCATCTGGATCTCCGCTGGATTTGCTCGACTTGGAGTTCCCACGTGAACGCTTGCTCTCCTCTTTGAATCGAGAGAATAATCCTGTATCAAAAATTAAATACATTATATTATTTAAGGTCAAGGTTCAGCGGTCGAATGATAATCATGTGTCATATCCATATGGTTCGTGCTAGTTTGGATCATTTGCGCCGCGAATAGTGCTTTTACCTTTTCCGATATTCGCCTAATAGCGAATATCCGCCCTTGTAGCATTATTCTAGTGAAGAGTTCGTAAGACGAGCGAATAGCCGCTCATTTTTGTGAATATTCGCCTAATTTTCCTCCATTTGGAGAATATTAGCCCACTATTCGCTTCTTTGAAGAACTTTCTCCTAATATTCGGACAATCTGTGCCAATTTGGAGAATCTTCGCTTAATATTCGCCAATATTCGCCAATGTGGTGAAATACTCGCAAATTCGCATAATATTCGCCTAATGCTGGCCAATATGTAGATTTTTCGCCTAATGTTCGCCAAATACCAGTCGGTTAAATGTTAAATTCGAGCACAAATTTGGTAGGGCGAATTTATTCGCCCTTTCGCCTTCAACCTTGAATTACAGCAGCAGTTTTTGGACAATTGGTGCTTTTTGGATCTTCAAAATATTAATGTATCCAATCAAAGTAATTTCAAATGTAACAATAACAACAAACAAGAATAACAATATCATGTTTTGGAATTATTTATTGTGTGGAGGCCTGAACACAGTACTGTAATATACATTACAGGTTTCAAAGTTTCAAAAAATTTCAAATGATTTTCTGGCGACAGTTACCTGAACTTTGGAAAATTTGTATATATTTTCGAAAATTGGTATTGTTTTTGTTAAAATGATTTTAGCATTTTGTGAACTATCGAGATACACGAACCTTTTATGACAGAAACAAACATACTAATCAGGTTCAAGTACTGGTATTACCTGTTGACGAAGTGTCAGGACTTCCCTTTGGCTGGTCCGAGATTTGAGGAGCATGCGTCCTATCCGAGAAGAACGTCTGAAGCTTCTCACTGAGCGAAGTCTTTGTTTGGGACGAGCCACCGCCGAGCAAGCCGGTCGACGAAGATGATTTCAAGTTCAACGAGGAAGTTGACGACGACGTGGAGGATGAGCCTGAGGAGCCTTTGTGTTTTGAAGAGGAATTTTTGGAGTTGTTGGGAGGATGTGAGTGTCTCTGTAAATGATGACACTTGGTCCGGGAGGTAGCAGCCGGAGTCTTGGACGAGGATTTCCATGACCCCAACCAACCAGTCGAATTGCTCTTCGGATCTCCTTGGGAATATTGACATTTCTTACAATTGCTGCCGACACCGCCTCCGCTGCTGCTGCTACTAGTACTGCTCTCCAATCCACCCGAATCCCAGCCTAATCCAGAGTTACATATTGTTCTGTTCGGAGGGACTTGGACGTGACCTTTCACAATTTCGGAACGCTAGAAGATAAGAAAAGAGGCTCGTTACATGACGTGAAGAGGATTCTTGACGGACTTCCAAAATCAGTTCTAATAACACAACTGCACGCGTCATCAACCACTTCCGGTTTGGGATACGATACATGAGACAAACTTAATAAAAAGCGGAGATGTTCAGGTTTCTAGTGAAGCAGTTGGCATCAGTCACTGGTCCTTGGCAACTCCTCCCAAGATCTCAGCCCAACAAAATGTGCAATAACAGACTCAGCATATTTAGACGGAATGCCAACTGTTTACTCAAAACACTGAATTTATTCACAGGAATTTATGACCCAATATCTCCTACCGCGAGCCACTTAGACTCGTGTTTAGAGCAAAACACGGGATATATAAATACAGAAGAACTTTGCTCTGGAAGCGGTTTAAAACACTTTGCCGCCCTGGTCAAACTAAAATTCGGGTCAGTTTTCCATGTATTGCCATACCAAACCGACCTATCAGCGTGGAACGTGGTTTAAGTGCTAATTTGAATGATTTCTGAGCGTTGTATACCTGATCATAAGTGCGCAGGTGCATGGGGCTGGTTCTGGGATACTCTTCGCCATCCGGCATTTGCGGACTGACGGGCAAATCGAGCCGCATGTCATTCCCCACCCAACGTATTCGATCCTGTCGTTCTCGCAGTCTTTCCAGATCCTTCGCCTCACGAATCCGTCGTCTCTCCATTTCAGCCTCAGTCTCCCGCACCAGCGATGAATCTCCTTCACCCGGAATGGACACCACCTGCAAATCACACAAATATATACAAATCAGCTTCTTGACAACAGTTTTTTAGTAAAGAGCGCAAGAGTTCCAAGGTTTGCGCGTTTTTCTAATTATTGCTCCCGCATCTGCTACACTTAACGCTGAAATTCCGTCACATTGAAGTCAATCAGCATTTTAGCATATTGTCGAGTAAGTACCATGGAATTTCTGGTAAAATATAGATCAAACTTGCATGAGATTTGGCTGAGTCGGCCGGCAATGAGTTTCATTGCGCTCCACTCCTCACCGCATCGTTTCTCTCCTCACCTTTTTATGCAAGGTGCATTGGGCACATGACTGATGAAGGAACGGCATTTTCACATACCACATAAATTTACCAAGAACCAACTCATTGGCTTGCACATTCGTTCGGTGCTCTTCGCTTGTTGATGCAGAAGGGAGAGAATTTATCACGTGATATGTGCAAGTTCCATTCCGTGCTGAGCCCGGCACAAGGCTACTTTCATACGAAGCGAGTAAACATGAGTGTTGAGTGAAGACTCAACGCCGACTCGGCCAAATCTCATGTAAGTAAGTTCGATTGCTCGAACTGTATTTTCCCCGAAGTTCATAGCATTTTTAGCCAAGTGTCTCAAATGCAGACTTAAAAGTTCGTTGGCACTCTAACCTAGAGCGTTTAAGCCGTTCGGCATAAGGACCTCGACCTCGACCCGTGTGAACTCTCGAAGCCGAGCGTGCTTTCTTGAATTCAAGTCACATCTGAGCTGGTTCTGATGGTGGAGATGGACCGAGCTGGCTATTGTACATAATAAACCAATTAGAAAGCCTGAACAAACTAATCAATGGACGTCTGGAGGGCCCGCCCACCTAATTGCAGTTTCTCTCGAGTTGGCCTGCAGGAGGAGGAACACCAGGTCATCGTCTAATGACTCACTTCCGGTGGCTGGCTACAGGACATTCCGTTCTCGTCCTAATCTCTCATAAATTGCTCAACTTGCTGAACCTCCCGCAGGAGAGTGGAGACGGAAAAGTGGTTTCTCCACACACGGTGGCATGATACAACCTTAATTTGGGCCCAAATTAGTTTACAACAGGCGCTGAGCCTCTGAGCCCAAAGTACAAAAAACTACTTCTTCATTTGATTCACGTTCCAGGCCGGCCGTCCTCGGAGCACCCATTCTGCTCCTTATGTATTTTATTAAAAAATGCTCTCAAGGAGAAAAAGGTTAAGATAGTATCATTGGAACTGATTGACAGCTTTCCTCTCCTTCTCCCAATTCCACTCAGCAGCAGCCAGCAGCACAGGAAAATCCAACAAAGCTCCGCACCGCAGAACCAAACGAGTTTTTAGATTCCCATTCAAACCAAATATAAAAATTCACAATCTACATTTCTCGACGTAGACACACGACGAGAGATTGGAGTCCGAGTACAAATTATATGCAGCCACAAGATTTGTACTTCGTCTTCTCTGCACAGCTCATTCTTATCTTTCGACAAACGAGAAAAATAGGCATTTCCTTCTTAAAAGCAAAACGATCCCATCCAAAATCCAATGGGAAAATATACTATAAGTACATGTCTGGAAGTATTTCATCACTGACAGTATGTGCCAACTAAAGCCTAACTCAGAAATGTAACCTGAATCCATAAACTAAGCATAACATTCAATATTATCATTCCTTCCTCTAGTCTTCTGGAACAATCATAAAAATATGGAAAATTTTGAAAGGAGAACAACGGTAACAACGCAAAACGCTTTTGGGAGGACCTCGTAGACGCGACTATGGAGATATCACTCCTCCACGTCACCCTCGAGCTATTTGTGCAGAGTTTTCGGCCCCCGACTTCGAGAGATAAATGTGAACGGGCAAAAATATCGCGCGCACAAGTCTAAAACCTCGCCATCATCAAAGCTCCTACTTGTGGCGCCCTCTAACGGTAAAATCTATTTAGGTTTCATGATTTTGTGGCTCGCATCGCAACCGCAACCGCAACCCAAAAGTTGAACAAATAGCATAAGGCAGAGCAGAATACAGAATAAACGGTTGTAACCGATAAACACAGGCATAGCAGCAAAAAACTGTAATACCATATTTTGTACGAAGCTGTGGTTACCATTTTTTTATAAATCGAGTTTAAAACTGTTACTACACTTTTTCATGTAAATCGAGTTTTAAACTGTTATTACCATTTTTCATAT
>JAQFXZ010001613.1:0-11527 GCA_034694025.1 Ceratophysella scotica | reverse complement strand
TATGTGCATACATTTTACAAATAGGCAACGCTGCATCAGAATTGCAGCCCCTTTCGCCTTAATGAGACAAAAAAGGGGTTTCGCCGTAATGAGTTTCGCCGTAATGAGATGATACCTAAATTATAATAAAAACTCTCCATTATCCATATTTATATTTCTAGGAAACTTTTTTTCGTGCAATGTACATGTGGTGAAAGTTTCGGCCCAATTCATTCATTTTTATTGTTTTTACAGCTCGTCAAACAGCGGCAAGAATTATTTGAACGACCCTCGTATGAATCTTTGTTGTAGCTTTGCTAATTTGACTGAACTTTTAAGGAATCAGCGAATAGGTCGCTATGGCTATGGTATATGAACATGAACTCGACACGGAGGCGAAGTATGAAGAATATGGTAAAACGTACAAATAATTGCCGTCGTATATTCTTATGTGTTGAGAAGTTGGAATCGAATTGCCAGGAATCGTTAAATGTTAAATTTGTAATATGAATACACTATCTACATATAACCGCAGCTCAATACAATTACAATGACCTTGAGTATTTCCATTAATTTGCAGAGATATGTCCGGTTTGATTAGGTACTTTCTAGAGTTTTTGAATTTTTAATGCAAAATGTAACATGGAACTTTGATTTTTTACAGAATTGCAATAATCCACGACCAGCTACTCCGATACCTCTCTGTGTCGGGATTAAGGTCAGCAACCATGTTGAAACCGGAGAAAACCAGTTCATGAATTGCTTTGAATTTCCGGATGGGAACGATTGGCTTTGTCTGCATAGATATGAGCCAAAATACCGTAAGTAACTTTGAAAACTGGAGTTCGATTTCAATGGGGGGACGACGTTAGAAGTATTGGGTTGCTGAATCGGGTGTTCTCGGTCCCACTTTGTTGAATAATGCTTAAAGTATCATTATCTATTATGTAAAGAGAATAAAAACTGATTTGAATCTAAATTCTAAGGTTTGACCATTACTAGCTTGAACTCTTGACCCAAGAGTAAATTCAAGTATTTGTGTTGACTGGCAAGAATATTAACATATTGTTTTGGTATATTTTCACAGTCCTGTATCAGCCAGTAATTAAACCCGGGAGGGACACAACGTGTGCCGAGGCTTGGAGCCGGAAAATTAATAATCTTCCTTTGTGCTTAAACTGCGATCCCGGAGTAACATGCGCAATGAGCGTTGCAGGTGTTCCAATTGGTACAATGAATGTTCCTCCTCCCCGTGGCATTGGCAATGGCAAATAAGAAGATCTGGAGCTGTTACCAAAAATAAATTCTCCTCAACTCGTGTTGCTAATTATTTAGGTTACAGTAAGTAAGTAATAGTGTTCACGATCTGCATTCAAGAGATTTGAATACACATACCTAAGTACAATAAGCACACTCTTTATAATTGACGTTTCACTTCATTAATCCATTTGACTGAAATCGAAAATACCTAGATACTTCTGCAAAATCAAAACCAAAATCAGGTCATTTCTTCAAAATCAAAACCTGAAAATCAAACTCCTTGAGACTACCAAAATCATTGATTTTCAAAATCAAATGATTTTACCCAGCCCTGGTAATAATTGAGTATTTCTTTTTATAAGAATATCATGATTAGAGTGCAGTACGTTTGTGGCTTGAGGCATTGTCTACGTTTATTTGAAATTATGTGAATTCTTTTTTTTTTAATGGGAACATGTTTTCATTTTGGGGCAAAAGGGTCTTAGATAGTGCAGCGGGACACCACAAAATCAATAGCAACTGTTTTCTGTGTGTTTTTTTATTTTTCGTGACGATAGACTTTACACATGAACATTACACACTACTGGAGGGGCAAGGGGCAGACTTGGATTCAAACAAATTGTAAATTGTTGGACACACGCTTATTACATCATAATTAATTAAAATTAGCTACCTGCACGGCTTAACCTGAATTTAAATAGTACCTACTCGAGCTCAAACATCAATCCCGGAGACTTACAAATTACCGTTAACGGTTTGGATTGGACCTGAAAGGGTTAAACCAAGAAGTCCAAAAGCCAAGGTGAGATACCCTCTCAACTGCTCCTTTGCATACCATTAATCAATACCTAACAATGTAGCGCGCATCATATACCGCACCTTGAAGTGAATTGCTGCGGATTGAGGAGTGTCAACGAAACACAAAATACTCAGTAAAGCGACTTTTATATATCTTTTCTTCGGATTAGAGTCTCGTTTAAGTTGAGGTCAGAAGGTGTCACGTTCCTGACACCTTTGAATTTCCGTTTCATTTGAACCAGGTGGTCGGTCAGAAATATTATTGTCGGGTAGATGAAGATGAATATTGTTTTAGTAAGCGTTGCAGTGGGTACTACATACAACAAGCTTTTTAGAGTCAGGTCACATAAAAAACTTATCCCCATGCTGTAGGATTTGGGACTTTGACTTTGGGACGTTACGTGATCGCGATTGTGTTCCGTGCACATGAATTTTCTGCAGGACACTAAAAGTTGGCCCGTGGCCCTCAGTGTCTGAAAATGATCGGTTAAAAGAGTTGCAGTTCACATAGTGAACACGACAGTTTATGTATGACCTGACCTGATCCTGAACTATGTGTAGTGTTCCGCAGACAGCAGACCCGCATCAGTGTGTTAAATTCTGTAGGATCAAAAATCTCGACAACGCGCATAATGAGGGATTTTTACGAAGGTAAAAGTAAAAGTACTTTTGCAAATTAGCAATTGAGGACGAACGGAGCAAGTGGGCGTATTACTTCATGTACCTGCTGTACCTTGCGTTTTGTTTATATGGATTTTTTGAATTATAAATCTAAAAGTCACAGAAAATAGAAGAACTGCTTTAGTTTTGCTGTGATTACCGTATGCGCATTCACATTAGATGAAAATTAGATGCTCAATAGTGAAATTGCGTAATAGTATATGTCAGAGTTTGATTCAAATCAACTATATACGCCATATCGAGCAATTACGGTGTGGATCAAACATGTCATAACATAACTCATCATAAGCCCTATTAGTTTATCATTATGTGTTATGAGTATTAACCTACCTCAAGGATCAAAAATCGGAACTCATCTATCTATACTTACTCAGGTTAAGTGTAAAGCGTTGCAAAGACTCGATCCGTTACCCATCCCGTGTTCAGTTCTAGATTCGCTTGTCAATGTTTACTTCCGTTAGTTTAACTACTTATCCCTTACTCTTTGGATTGTTTAATTGTATAGGTTTCGGAATTCGCGACGACAATCGACAATCTATTTTTTAAGGCGTGAGGATTCTTGAAGTTCTGTGAACCTAATATCCGTCCTGTCATTGCCGGTTCAAGTGAAATAATACATAGTAAATTCCTCAATCATCACATTGCCAATCTCCATCGTTACTCAATTTCGTCGTAATCTTTCATAGTTGAGAATCTCGTCTCCAGCTGTTCAAATATGATCCGAATTTTGATTGCGATCTCACTCGTTGGCTTCCTCACTGGAGCGGAAGCTGCGGTAAGTATCTAAATAGCTATGTACTAAAACTACAATAGTTAGTACAGAAATCGAATTACCTGCATTCATCCGACGCTCAAAGTGACGACTACAACTAATTCGGCATAAGATAAAAATCCCATGCTCTTTGCAAGTGGCTTTCCAAAAAGCCATCCTGAGGGGCTCTAACTTCTGTTCCTCAGTAGGTACAGCTATTTTTTTGAAAAACCACTATGCAAAGAGAGAGGTATTTTTTATTTATTATGAAGAATTAGCTCTAGCCGTTTGGTTAAGCGTCGGATTTGTGCAGGTAATGGGCATGGCTTGGCGAAATCATTAGAAAATCATTTTCATTCAAAATCATTGGCCAAAATCACCAAAGATTCGCTTTCCAAATTCCAAAATCAAAAGCAAATCCCCTTTAGAGGTCAAAATTGAATCATCCAATCAAAATCAACGATGTTTTTGTATTTGAAATCGTGATTTTTAAACCGAATTGTGATTTTTAAATCAAATCATGATTTTAAATCGCTAACTCCGCTGAAAATCGTGATTTTTAGGTCAAAATCACATATTTAAAAATCAAAGTACAAAAGCAGTTCATTTCTTCAAAATCTAAATCCCAAATCAAAGTCCTTAAGATGGCCAAAATCATGATTTTTAAATCATTGATTTTCTAAATCAAATGATTTTGCCCAGCCCTGATAATAAGAATATCTTGTCTTAAACCTGTCTCCGTGTGAGCAATTTGAGTTTTCTGTGACGAATGTTGCACTTCGATAAAATATGCAATAAAGAACTACTCAGTTAAGGCTTATTTGAATATTACTATAATTCAATTGTCGTTTGTGGCTCGTATTTTGCAGGCACACAAAACAAACTACGTCCGAAGCCTGATGGAAGTATTTCCCAATGCAGAGAAGCACTCGGTTCCACTCTCGGTCTGTTTCGCATATCCGTATGAATACTACGCTGTACCCGCAACACCCGTTGTAAGTTTAAATAAGAATGAATATCTTAACATTAATTACTTGCAATCTAATCATTTGATCGTATACATTTAATTAGGAAACTTTCAACTTACAAAATGACACGGGCATTGATCTCTGCAACAACTTGACTGACACGGATTTTCTTGTGCAAGAGCCAAATACGATTCTACTCCTATGGGCTTCTAGGAATTGCAGTATTCGTCAAAACGTGAATCATATTCAGGTAAGCTGCAGGCAGATGTGTTAAAATGTAAAGTCTTACCTCTCACGTGCAACCACCTACGATTAATTAATAATTTTAAATCTTGAATTGTTTGTAGAATGGGAATGCGTCTGGAATTATTATAATCTCAAACTCGAGTTCACTGTACCAAATCAATCAGACGTATGGCTGGAAGATACTTGGAGTGATGGAAAAATCAGATTCACGAGAGCTGACTGTAAGTACTACGAACATGTATGTCGCATAATGTTCACCGTTTTAAATGCTACTTTTGTTTTAGAAAATTCTGACTGAGGAAACGTTGAAAGTGAAGTTCTACGGATTGAGCAAGTTTGACGGCTCGCTGATTATGCTCTGGTTGGCAGCTATTTTCTGTGTGGCTGTGGGGAGCTATAGTGGTCCGTATCTGCTATATAAGTAATGCAAAATTAAATTCTTTCTTGTTTGACTTGTCTATCTCTTTTCCCAACGGATAATCTATTGGACATAATTTCTATTGTATGGTACAGCAGGAAGACCAGTACAAGTGTGGAACAGGAAGCTTTGGATCGAACATCTCATCCAGAACAGGATGAATCCAACATTGTTGCTATTACGGTTCCGACTATACTTGCTATAGTTGTTTTCATCTGTACTACGTTGATGCTCCTCTACTTCTTCTTTACATATTTGGGTAAGCCTTAAAAGTTAGATAAGATAGCACATAGCCGGTAAGCAGGGCTGGACAAAATCATAAGAAATTGATTTTCAAAATCATTGGTCAAAATCACCTAAAACACGCCTTCAAAATCCTAAAATCAAAATCAAGTCACTTTTAGCCGTCAAAAGCAAATCACCAATTTAAAATCAACCATGTTTATTTACATAAAATCGTGATTTTTAAATCCAATCGTGATTTAAGATTTCCGATTCAGCTGAAAATCGTGAATCGTGTGTTTGATTCCTGATTTGTACGACCCAACTATTTACTAGCGAATAATAAATTCAATGTTTTTAAAAATGATTTCAGTATACTTCTTCATCGTGGTATTCGCGTTTTCAACACCAAGAGCTGTTTATCTGCTCTCAATGCAACTTATTGGTACCTGTTGTTCGAAAGTCAATGTGCCAGTGTAAGTCAAGTGTATTTATATAATTCCGCTACAATTGCAATAATTTGCAAACTGTCTATTTAAAATTATTTATTATACTCTTTTAGTTGGAGAAACTATGGCCTAATAGAGATTGCAGTTGGTCTGCTCTCCATTAGCACAGGAATTGTCTGGATCATTTTCCGTCAACATTTCTGGGCATGGCCGCTTCAAGACTTCTTGGGGATCTGTTTCTGGTAAAATGGAAAATGCCTGTAAAATTTATAAATGCAACTCGAAACATGAAAACTCATGAATTTTTGGTGATTTTTTTTTTAAAGCATCCACCTAATCCAGCTACTGCAACTCCCGAACATGAAGATTATTACGATGCTTTTGAGCTTGCTCTTCATTTATGACATCTTCTTCGTCTTTATTACACCCTACTTGACCTCGGTGAGTAAATGGATGCTATAGGGAAATTGGTGCATAAGAGTACTTGAGCTATGCTCTGATTATATCCTTATTTTCTCATCATCTCTCCGTACTTAATATTTGATGGAGATGAGCTAAAGCTATAATATCCAATTCTCATTTCCTTCAGAATGGGGAGAGCGTCATGGTTGCAGTTGCTACTGGAGGAGGTTCCAATGAGTCCATCCCCATGCTACTCAAGTGTCCACATTTTCAAACCGGTGCAATGCGGACTTGCAGCAGAAATGAATTCTCAATGTTGGGATTTGGGGACATCATTGTGCCCGGATTCCTAGTTTCTTTTGCTCATTGTTTTGATATTCGGGTTGGCGGGAAGTACCCAGTGTACCTCATCACTTCAGTTATAGGTAATTAGGTTTTTCTCGTCTCTCCTATACGAAAGAAAGAATCTCCGGCTCGATATTCTAAGAACGAGGGGTGTTTCAAAGGTTGATTGTGGTTTGGGCTAGTTCAAGGTTTAGGACAGGCCTTCACTGATCGCAGAATTTCGAAACTATTGATATCACTCCAAGTTCCATCACAAAATATTTGTCAATTGGCAATTCCTTTCCTCATCCCACAGTTAAGACGCATTTCGACCCGAATTCTAGCTGCTATACTAAGTTTCCCTGTTTTATTTATAATTTTTACAAAAATTCGAAAAAAAGAATGAACCATTCTAAAAATTTCCATTTGTCGCCAACGTTATTAGAGCATAAAGGCTGAAAATTGAATCACATCGATTTTATATTACAGTAATTGGTGATGGTGATTGATTGGTAAGTTCAGATAAAATGGAGTTTTATGTAATTGAATTGAAACTGTTTGGTTAAAAACTTCATTTTTGGTAATTTCAATTAAGTTTTCAAGTACCTAATGTACATGGCAAAGTGAACATAAGTCAATTCATTGATGATAAAATGCGCATTGTATCGCACGTTTCGGCAGAACGTAACCTAATTAAAAATATGACAAGTTGTCTCCGGTTAGAAAAACATTACACTATCTGAATTGCCATGGACGAATTCAAGCTACCCACCACAGAGGGCAAAATGACTGTAAACTCGTTGACTTATTTAAAAGAATTGATCTCTAAATTCTCTCTTCAAGAAATATTGAATTTTTTCACGAATTGAAGCTCGTTTAGACAAACATCCTCCTCCTTAGAATTGAATTATCCATACGATTACTCATAGAATCGGCGGCAGTGCAAATCTTGAACACTGAATTTAGAGCAGAACGAATTCGAACAGCCATGCAGTGCAGATCTATTGAAACGCCCCTCACCCCTCAAACCTCTCTATATGTAATTAAATGTGATTACTTACTCAACTTTTGTTTTCACTTTGTAGCGTACACAGTTGGACTAGCCGGAGCCTTCGTGGCTCTTTTGATAACGAGCACTGGTCAACCCGCCCTGCTCTACGTGGTTCCCGTCGTATTGGCCAACATCTTCTTCGTCGGTTTCTGTCGAAAGGAAGTGAAGAGTCTATGGAGAGGAAAACCTGATCTGGAAGTGGAACTTGAGGCTCATGCCTAATGCCTGTTAGAGTTGTTTGGAACAGAACCCAATGAATTATTATTTACATGAAATTAGAAGAAGGTCAAAGGAAACTAGAAGTACTCGATATTGTATTTGTATATCAGGGCCCCACTTGAAGCATTTCTTGAAAATTAGAAGTAAACATAAAGTCTGATTTAATTAAAGGGAAAAGGTATGATTTAGAAGCTAGTGTGGTCAAAGTAAACCAAGCCCTTGCTATGTAGCCTCCAGCGTTGCCTCCGCGTTTTTTCCATTTCTCCACTAGTTAGGTTAGGTTTTTTGGAATGCCGCGCCAGTGACTTAATTTTGATTTGTTTTAGGCTTACAGAGCTGGGCAAGATACAAGTATCTTGTAGATACTGTATCTTAAAATACGTATCTTCAGGACAAAAAGTATCTACGTTACAACTTCAGTATCTTGTACCTTGCCGCCTCGAAAGTATCTTGTACTTTGTATCTTGGACGTAATTTAAAGAAACATAAATTGGTATTTAGAGTATCTTGAATACGTTTGTATCTTCACAGCCAAAAGTATCTTGAACTTTGTATTTTTGCACATCATAAAGAAACTTGTATCTTAAGCATCTTGTATCTTTGTACCCTGAGCATAGTTTTGCTTCCAAGATACAATGTATCTTCAAAATACATTTTGTTAATAATTTTGATTTATTTTAGGTTTAAACAGGGCGGCTGGGCAAGATACAAGTATCTTGCAGCTATACTGTATCCTAAAATACGTATCTTCAAGACCAAAAGTATCGCTACTACTGTATCTTGTATCTTACTGCCTCGAAAGTATCTTGTATTTTTTATCTTGGACGTAACTTAAATTTGAAGCATAAATTGGTATTTAGAGTATCTTGAGTACTTTTCATGGTTTATCTTGAGTACTTTTGTATCTTCAAGATACTATCTTCACATCCAACAGCATCTTGTACTTTGTATCTTCGTATCTGGAGCATATTTTCTGATTTTAAGATACAATGTATCTTCAAGATACGTTTTCGTGTATCTTGCCCAGCCCGTAAACCTAACCTAACAAATGAATAAAATGATGCTCCATGGAAGCAACAAAGGCAATGGTGATTTGAGGCGACAACAGCCATTGCAGGCGACACTATGCTTCAACGCTGGAAGAAATACTGGAGGCTACGTAGCATGTGACTTGGTTTACTTCAACCGCTAGTGTAGACGTAGACCGTAAGCTACTCGTACTTGTAATCTGTGATTCATTGGGATGTATGTTCCTCCGTGGCTGGAGACGGAATTTGGCTATTTCATCAATGACTCCACTCTCCAGTCTTAATCCTAGTATTAGAAGATCAAACTCGGAGTGGGATTACAGCCTTATATTTATTTTTTTTGTACGAAAGGGAAGAGTTGAACAAAGGGACTAAAAGGAAGCTTAAAGTAGATTAGGCCGAATTCCTGGGTCTTAGCTCCCTGGATGCACCCCGGACGAGTGGGACTTGAGTTGGTATAATTTGAGACGGATTCTCAAACTCACGGTGAAAGTCGAATAAAAATGAATCGTTGTACATAAAGGAAATAAGGACAGTGGAGTAGTGGAATACATAGACATGAGTGTACTATAATCTTTTCATTCCGAGTTCACTTGGACAATGTTTGTTCTGAATTTATTTGTATGTGATGTTGTTGGGTGAAAGTTGTGGAGTCGATAGCAGGCCTCATTGTTGTTGTCCATGTGTGGATGCAACTTTTCCCTTGTCTCTCTTTAGGATTTGTTCCTAGAAATAGCTTAGTTACTCTCTGTATTAGCGTAGTATGTCAATCTGAGAAGAGGACAGGAGGACGGAAGTTGGGGATGAGTTGAATTGGTTGGACTCGTAAGTTTTCTGACTTGTGAGCCACGCTACTCTGTGCAGAATGTGAGGAAGAGTCCGGAATTGATCATTAAATTAAATTGTTGTGGAAAAGTAAGACGAGTTCTCCGTTGGCATTTGTTTGTTCCGTCTCTCTAGAATTATACTTCCTTCAATAACAATTACTTAGAAATTGTTCGGTTCACTGAGCACTCCTTTCGTCTTCCGTGGGACGGACCACGTGTGTGGAGGCTATAGGGGTTGTCTGCGACGAGGGTTGTCTCAGGAATTTTGATAGTCTTTAAAAAAAGCTGTAAAACAGACAGCAATTAATGAATTAATTGAAAGTAGCCGCATTTAAAGAATAAGTTAGCTAAAAAAAGAGAAATATCCAAATAGGCCGATTTTATCACAATTTTGGTTGAAAAACTAATTTTTGTCTTGAATTTGGTTGAAATTTCAAAATCTTAGACTCTGTATAGACCTAACTCCTATGTCTGAAAGCATTGATTGAGTTGACCAACTGTGTTAGTCCGGTTTTTCTCTCATGCTAATACACAGCTCTATGCTCTTTTTTCGTTTTTTTTTTCGTTTAACTCCCGTTTCTCAAAATTTTGAAAAACGAGAGCTCGGCCAAAGAATATAGTTTAGAGCATGATAAAGAAGATTTACATATAACGGTTTTTATAATTATGTTCCAGTTAAGAGATAAACTGAAATTCATGTGAAAAGTAGAGAGTGAGGCAGAGTGAGCTGTGCTGAGCTTATGGGGTTAGGAGGAGTGAGACGAAAACGACTATGCGTGTGTCTATAGTGCACGTGAGCCGCAGGCTATACGGAGACGACTCTCCTCTATATTTCTCGTCAAATATTTCCATACTTGAGCACAGATGGACTACCATGTCTATGCTAAAAGTTTCAAGAGGCTTTGATTAAAGTAAGGATTATGGAACAGGCTGGAACCATCTATCGTAGCCAACCGTTGTAGCCACCCAAATATAGAGCTAACCTAACCTTTCAAAGAAAAATCCGTGGCGCGTATATAGCCTAACCTAATCTTACTTAACCTAGAGCATCTGAAAGTAAAACCAAAAACGCTGCCAAATGTGGACGGTTCATTGGCTACAATGGGTGGTTACAATGTGTGGTTACAGCCTGTTCCATAGTATTCACTTCAACCGAGATTTCACCAAGAAAGACGGACGAAGTCGTTCTTTTTGTAAATTACTCAAAAGTGACTCTTTTCCTATCATTTTTAGAAGAAAAAAACGGCAAAACGTAAATAGCTGGACTTCCGCTCATGAAAATTTATGCATTCAGAGTTGCAGCGTCTTGACGGGAGGCATCAAGAATCAACGATTGGTAATGCAAGAGAAAAATGAAAAATAAAAAGTTAAAGAGAAAAAGCAAAAAATAAATATTCAAGAAGAAGAGAAAAATTCGACAAAAGTTGTAATGAAAAACTGTGTAACTTCGTAAATTTTGTACCTTTGGTGAAAGCCCAATTCATTTCTAATCCTTTATAAAATAAACACAGCCGCGCACGTTTTTTTTTTCCGTGGCGACAATAACTCGAGTAAACTTAACCAATTGACCAGAACTTTTTAACATAAGCTATTCGATTCACAAGTAAGGATAAGTTCGAACTTGGGGTCAGTGGGGTGACGGGGTCATATTCAATGGGGTCACTAAACATTTTTATGCAGTTCACCAAAAGTTACTAGGCCAGTAACGTAAAAATCAGCAGTTTCGACAACTTAGCGTGATAACACGAATTTTCCCCTTCATTACTCGCCTTCCAAATTCACAACACAAAATCCATACATCATTTATTGTATTCTGACTGCAATGTATTATAATAATGGGGGGTTTATAGTCCGTGTATACCCGTAGGTCTTACAGACTTGGAAACCATCGTTCCCTTTATTCG
>JAQFXZ010001612.1:0-11529 GCA_034694025.1 Ceratophysella scotica | reverse complement strand
AGTGTGCAGCATAGGGAGAGAAGAGTTGGAGGCTGGGAGCGGAGCTTCTCCAAAAGTAACCCGAGAGAGAAAAAAAAGAGAAGTCACGAGGTTTGCTAAAAGGGCGCCAAAAAACATCCTATAATTTGTTTGCATTGCTCTTCCCATGTCGATCCTGTTGTGAAAGGTTTGTAATTGTAACTAGTACAATACAAACTGCGACACCATTTGCCAAAATTACTTGAAAATATTCGTTCTTACTACTTTTTTCTGTTTCTCAATGAACATGAATTTGCATAATGATATGACTAAAATTTGCCGAATATCAATTGATTTAATTAATAAAAAGAGCACAATATCTCCGTGCAAATGACGCAAAACCAATTTTGTTAACTGTATTATGAAAAGCGAAAAAACGCAAAAAAACGAAAATATCAAAAATATCAAAAATATCCGATACATATAAAAAATATCGGATATTTTGACATTTTCGAAAATATCGTCCGGCGTCAAGTGGGCGCAGTCATCTGGGCGCCCTCACATGGGTGCGGCACATCTGGGCGCCGTCAGTTGAGCGCAGTCAACTGGGCGCCGTCAGTTGAGCGCAGTCAACTGGGCGCCGTCATTTACACAAATGACGGCGATTTGGGCGCAAGTATATTTGGACGCAGACACATCTGGGTGCAAGCATATTTTGAGCATTGTGTGTGTATATTAAATTCCAACTGTACAGTATCTACTGTGTTTGAAGTCATTAGCGATGTATTCTGTATTTGGTTTGTAATTTTAAATCTGAAAATCTAATCTTAATTATTTAGGTCTCTTTATTCCGTAAGTCTTATTACACCGTAGGTCTTTTTATTTTAGGCCATTTTATTTAGGCCTTTTGGCTTTAGGCCTTATTCGGTTAGGTCTTTTGACATGGAAGGAAATTCATGAACCCCAGCAAAAGAACATCTGAAACAAAAACTGTTGATTTCGCCTCGGTTTGAAATGTGAACCATGCATGAAATTGAATTAATTCAAATTGAGATTTGCATGAAATTCGGTCATTGACCTCGGGGAAGATGAAAACCAGGGTTGGCACAAAAAATCCTTGATTTAACGTGATTTTTTTTCATTCTTTTGATTTTTGGTAATTTTTGTACTCAAGAATATTGTTTACGACGTCCTGGGAAGAAATCAACAAAATTAAAAAAATCGTTGATTTAAAAAAAAATCAACGATTTAAAAAAAAAATTGTTTTGTTTTTTCCTAAACCTTTATAAAACAAACTGCAGACTTTCACGTTTTGTCTGTCCGTGAACACGATAACTCGACTAATGCTCAACCGATTGACCTGAAATTTGCAGCATAAGCTATTCTATTCACAAGTACGGACAAGTTCGAACTTGGGGTCAGTGGGTTCACGGTCACGGGGTCATACTCAACAGGTCACACGTAATTTTCGTACTCTTCTGCAAAAAACGGCTAAGCAACGAAAAAATAAACAATGTCAACAACTTCCTCTTGACAACATGAACTCATTCAAAACCGCAAATTCGTAGTTGAACATTCTTACATTTTTTGTGTTAATTCTGACTGCGTTTGTTTGTTGGTACTAAAATCACGTGTGTACCAGGAGGCGCAGCCGACGAACCGGCTAATATTTTTTAAAATAAATCAACGATTTTTTTTATTCTCTCTCGGCTCTAGCTCAAGTTGTACATTTTAAACCCGATGGGAAATTCATATATCTCCGTATAAGGTTTTCTTTTGCGTTCTTTTACAATCCACGTATTCTATCCATGTAATCCATGTTGCCGCTTCGGTTAAAAAAGAGCGTCATGCGTCATCAGCAGACTCATTCAAAGATGGGTGACGAACACTCGCGATTGCTCGCGATGACATACTTCAAAGGTTGGTGCTTGTGTTTGACAAGTAATAACTATATCAAGGATGAATGGATTTATGTGCTTACTTGATGAATGGGATTTCATTGTTTAAGGAGCAGGGTCTACGTTGGAGTTGACTATGCAAAGCTAGCATGTGAAATGTGACAGACTACTTCTCCCATTCCCACCCACAACACATGAAGAAAGCACAATTCGCTTTTGGTTGAAGTTATGTGCCAACTTTGCGCTCCCATCCGGAATCCGGACTAGCTTCGAACTGCCACGAAATATTCACTGAATATAGTGAGTTAGGAAAATTGTATCTCCTCCGTGAATACGGATCGTAGGGTCATGGGGTTTCTTGCTACGGACTGAGAAAGAACCAGTCTACAAAACTATGGGAGCAGTTTTTTGATTAGGGATTCCTAATTAATGTGATTAGTGCTTAAAGTTGTGTCTGAATTCGTTCCACCACTTTAGGCAATTATCGCATCAATTAGGAACCACTAATCAAAAAACTGCTCCCATAGTTTTGTAGACTCGTTCTTTCTCAGTCCGTAGCAAGAAACCCCGTGTCCCTACGATCAGTATTCACCGAGGAGATACAATTCTCCCAACTCAATTCCTTATGGCGGTGGAGCATAGGCAATACATGTGTATACCTGCTCCTTAAGTACAAAAACTCGGACCCAAATCTCCTACTAACCTATCTGTTCTGAGTGAGATTTTGGTCAGGAAAGGAACGATGGATGTCGACACAATCGAGCACAGTGTTTTTTTTATAAAACAGCTACTAAAAAGTGGTGATAATTGTCCACAGGTTCACAAAACACACTGAAAGCTTGTTCCTGAAACTTCAGTAAGTACTTGGCGCTGTTCACAAGTGGGTACAGAGATTCAAAAGATAGACGTAAAGGTGAAACCTTCAAATTGGACAACCTGATATCGGGAAGGCCTGAAACCGTGAATTGTGAGGAAAATATTAAGCAAATTCGGTTCTTGATGGAAATTGATAGACGTATAAGATGCCGAAGAAACCAAGGGTCCCACAAGGTCAACAGCTTGAATACAATTCCTTCCTAGTGAGAATTGGATGCCAATACTAAGATGAATAACGTGAATTATGCATGCAGATTGTAAATTGCGTTTGGCGTATCGGCTCTTGTAGCGTATTAGATTTCGTGTAGAGCTGGCACCGAGGAGGCTGTAAACAGCGGTAGCTTCGTTAAGTAGATTTGGAACCGGCGGTGACGTGATCGACGGCGTGGATTGTATTTAAATTTTAAATTGTTTTAAATGCTAGCGAATTAACAACTCAAATTATAAACAATAATTTTACAAAAAAAAAATAGAACAAAAGAAAAATGATAATTTGATCTAGTTGAAGCTCTATCAAAATTCAAATCACAGAGTGAAAAGATAAATAAGTTTAATTTGTTTGGTAATGTGCATGCATGAAGGAATTATGTTGATCTTAATTCTAGTGCATAGGTTATAAACAGATACAGGTCTAGGTCTTTGCAGTTCTTATAATCATTCATTATCCTGAGGATCCCACATATACTATTATATCTATGGTTAGAGACCAAATGAAAACAAACAACAGTGGAAGTAAGTACTCTGGCTATGGCTATGTCCTAGGTCTAGCTAGTTGTCCTGAACACCTCTTGACTGACGTCGCTGATATTATGGTAAACTGGTCGTGTCGTGAGTCTAACGCTCAACCTTGGAAAGGAAGAGGATTTTTGCTATTTGGTCCCATGCTATGTGTGATTGCTTTTGCTTAATGTACTAGGATTGGATTGCTTATTGCTTGTCCTCATCAGGAATTGAGGACGGACGACTGAGACTCCTTCCTCCAACTTCCAAGTCGGTTCCTGCATACCCAGAATGTCATTCACCTACAAATTGCACTAATATGCATACACCGAACTAAAGCTCTTCCTGAATCTACACCAAAATCAGGCAAAAAAGAAATGAATTAGATGAGAGATGAGCTGAGTCTTCACGTGCTTACAGTCCCACTTCTACTTTCATAATTATAATCCGAAAGCGAAAAAAAAATCATTTTTTCCGCTAGGACCTGTACTCAAACCTGTTTTGATTTTGAGTATAAAAACTCCTGAAAACAATTGTCTGTTACATCTCCACAACTTGACTTTTTTGCACATGTCGCTGCTGGGCCCGGTAGTTCGATGAACCCAACCTCACATCTACTATATCCGATTTGATCTCACAACTTTGTTGTTTTACTCTTTGGTTGCTCAGGTATATTAAAACTTCAGCACTACCACAGAACTTCAATTTTCCTAAATGGTGAGCCTCCAATTCGAACCCACCACATACCACATTACATAGCGAACAATTCATAGCGGCGACAAGTCTGGCGACACTTCGTAGCGGCGACAAGCGGACAATTCACAGCGCGACAATTTATAGGAGTCAATACTGCATCAATTTTGTTCTAAATTTTGTTTAGTTTTTCATGTTAATTAGGACTTAGGACAAGGTCTCCGTGAGTCGAATTTTTATCTTCCTCAAATGGGCTCATGATATCTCAAATGAATTTAGTGTAGTACTTCTCTTATGTCATCTCTATTAATTAACCTTCTTTAATACTATTTGAGATCAATTATGCCCATTTAGCTCCGAATATTTGTATTTTCCGCCACTGACCGAATATTCAACCTGCCGAGTACTATATTGAAGGCTACTACATTAGAGGAGTAGCTTTGCCTACAGTTAAACAAATCCAATACTCCCCATTTCTCTAACATACCGTGTATTGTGTAGTACTAGACAAACCAATATATTTTTAGTTCCTGATTGTCGTAGCTACTTCCAAATTCCAACACAAGCTTGACGAGTTGAATAATTGCTTTAAAAGAATATCTGTAAAATTCTCCAAACAGCAGAAGGCGAAGAAATTACTACTGCTTCGCGGATTCTCATCTATTAAGGAAAGAGAAAGTACTGACCAGAAAGTTATTTGGAGATGTAATGTAGTGAGTACAATCATGACCAAGAAATGCATGTTAATTAACTATACAGATGGGTCAGGGGCTTGTATTTACCCGAATTTGGCGTCTAGTAAAATCGATTGGGGTAGTCATCGAGCTACAGGATTTGGCACACGTATTCAGCATCCAACAATGAACGCTGCCAATTTCATATAAATTGGTTGGAAGATGCCCAAGTTAATCAGCCCAAAAGTTGAGGTGATACTAAAAAACACTGTCCGGACCCGGACAGTTTACAGTGAAAATGTGGTATAAATCGACTAAAGGGCAAAGGTTACGGTGTGAGTGAGTGAAAAATGTCAAACATCATCAATTCAGACGATACCAAGCCGGAGAAGGCTGATTTGCTGCGCCAAAAGGGGTGTAAACATTTTCCCAAACATAGCTCATGCGAGAGAAAAGAAATTTTGGACACCGAGTTCATGGTAGTGGGGTCGGGGTCTATGGCCGGAAAAGCACCCTTCCAGCCACCAGACGTCCTCCAAAGGTCATCATAAACTCTGAGTGCATAGAGCATAAACATTTAGCATGTTTTGCAGTTTTTGTTGAAGATCAATGTCCATGCCCTCTCCTGTGACAAGACCCATACGGCCAATGTCAAAGTCCCAGGCCCGAATTAATAAAAATGGAAATCCAATTGCTACAAGGCGGAAACTTTACACGTTTATAACTTGGTTCAGGTCCGTTTCACAACACATTTGACAGCGTACGCAAAGTTGCTTAAACCACCCCAAAAATATTATTTCCGGTTTGAGAAAATCATAAAACGCTTACGGCAAAAAGCAAGTGTTAAGATATTAATTATATTGAATATTTTCTAAAATGTATGTTATGGCTAAATTAGTTTTTGGTGAGGTACTGCTTGTTGTGTGGAAGCAGATTTTATAAACAAATAGCGAAAGAGGGGAGACATACACCATTTTGACGAATACTGAAAAAGTAAATCGTCTGCATTTCTCTGGTTTGGAATGGAAATCTACTATATATATTTTGGAGTTTCCGTCTGTTCGTCTGTCCGTCTGTCCGTCTGTTCGCGTTTATCTCAACACTGGGAAGTGGTACAGGGTCAGTTATGGTCTCAAAAGCTTCGTACTGACCCAGGTAAGCTAATCAAGTATATTTGATCCCGATCGGATGACTCCGTGACCCGAAAACCGAAAAACCGGTCAAAAGTTGACTTTATCCCCGATTCATAAATAGTTAGGGAAGAACACGCTAGTTCAATTCAAACGCTAATTGTGAATCCTTTTAATCCCGTGACCCCAAAGTGACGCTAAAACCAAAAAAATACTGAATTTTGACATTTAAACTCGAATCGGAAATTGTAAGAGATGAAAGCGTTTGTTTTAATCGAAGTGTTAAAGATGGACTATATTTGACCCCCTGGCCCCAGAGTGACTCTGAAACCGAAATATTGACCAAAATTTGACTTTTTCTCCGAATTGGAAATTGTAAGGGATGAAAGCGTTGGTTCAATTGAAATGTTAAAGATAAAGTTTGTTTGATCCTGTGACCCCTAAATGACCCAATAAACTCAAAAAAGTACAAAATATTATTTTTTGGCAAATTAAATGAAAAATTAAAATAATACTGACTTGAATTTTATTTTGAACCCGAATTTCGAAATATAAAAAGTGACTTTTTCACAATTCGGAGTTTGTAAGGGATGACAAACTGAGTTCAATTCAAACGATCATTATTCGATTCGTTTGACCACTAAGTTACTTAAACGCCGAAAAATTGGCCGAAATCTGGATCCAAATCTGCATCCAAAATTGTATAGGTTGAAAAGTTTAGTTTTATACAAATGTTAATTATGGCGTTTGTTTACCTCATCTAGTCCGAAGTGACCCAGAAACCAAAAAAAAATCGGTGAACAGGTTTTTGTAGATTTGGCCAAAAATATATGGGTAATCCGCAGGGATGGAAATACAAAGTTTTAGAGTTTCCAGAATTCATGGGGCATAGAAGCTGGAAATGGAACGGTTTGATTTTTTTAAAAAGAGGAGAGAGTGTCAGGGGTGAAGAAGTTGATATTGGTAATGGAACGGACGTGTGTTGAAAACAGAACGCGATGAGTTTGAACGAGAAATGAGAATATGTTAGTTTGAGAAACATGTATTCAGCAAAGTTCACGGGACGGGTTTAAGTTGAAAATAGATATGGATAAGATGTGAAGGGTTGGAAAACGTATTGAGAATCAGAATTGAATTGGTTAAAGTAGAACATGAGAAAGGAGTATTTGTCACGCGTTAAAATAAAGTAATGTGGTCATAGAAGGGGTTTTAAATAGGGAGGGATTTTTTTCACAGGTTGAAGCATGGGTCGAATTAGAAAGATTTGCGGACTGACAAGTAGAAGCCAAGCAAAGGTCTTAAACGGGTTTGTCGTAAATATAAAAGAAGTATGTGCCCCATTTTGAAATGTAGAATAATGCGTGGAATAAGTTGAAAACAGATACCTATTGAGAAGATGGGATGGGTTTGAGTTATGAGTTATGTAAGAAAAAGTCACAGGCTGAAAAGCAGAAGTTTAGCGAAGGTTATAAAACAGTTCTAACGAGGTAAGTACTTCAGGTGCGTAGAGCGTTCAGATTCGACACCTATGCTATCATACACATTGGGTCATGTGATGAATCTATGCAAAATTTTAGAACTGGAAAATTACAGTTTCTGGGTGAAAATGAATTTTGAAATTTGAAAACTCAACACAGGTGAATTGACATCGATGAATTTACATGCTAAATCACATGAGGAATTGCCGATTTCGAATCTCGAAACAAGTACCAAATATGACTGGAACCGGGACACTTATGTAAGAAAAAAGCAGACCCAAATTACTGACCAGTGTAAGGTCAGATATTACTAGGTTGTATTATGCATTTTCGACATCGCTCAGACCTCGTTTACTCGGTTCCAGTCATATATTCGATGTTTGTTTCGAGATTGGAAATTGAAAATTCGTCATGCAATTTAGCATGTAAATTCATCGATGTCAAAGGTTTTTCAAATTTCAAAATTCAATTTCACCCAGAAATTGTGATTTGCCAGTACTAAAATTTTGCACAGATTCATCACATGACCCAATGTGTATGATAGCATAGGTGTCGAAGTGTCGAATCTGAACGCTCTACGCACCTGAAGTACTTACCTTGTAAGTTGAAAGCGAGAGAAGAAGAAATCTAACGGGTTGGGGTTGGACAGAGATACAGGAAACAGGAGATGAGGAAAGTCACGGGTTGAAATGAGTAAAAAAGGAGTGATGGGTTTAGGTTGACAACAGATATTGAGAGTAATTGATAGAAAAAGAAGTACACACAAATCAATAATTGACAAACAAGTTGAGGAAAGGTGAAGAAACGGGTTTAAGTCGAGAATCTGAAAGGAGGATACGGGTTCACGGGTTGTGAAGAAAATTTAATTAAGCCATAGAAAACGGTTTGAATGTGAAGAAAGTTTTCATAATTAATTAGCTTTGAGCGGGTTATTAAAAATTAAAATGCAATTAAACTTATTATTAAAAATGTGACGAAATATGTTTAATTTTGTCCAATCGTGTAAATCATAAGTCCCCCGTCCGTAGGACGGGCTTTCAGCTAGTGATCCAATACTTTGCAATGGTCAACATTAATGGAGGTATTGTATGGTAAAAATCTGAATACTTTGGAATGAATTCAATTTTTTCGTTTTTCTCGGCCGTAAGCGTTTTCTGATTTTCTCAAACAGGAAATAATTTTGTTGGGGAGGTTTAAGCAACTTTGCGCACGCTGTCAAATGTTTTGTGAAACCGACCTGAACCACGCTATAAACGCGTAAAATTTCCGCCTTGTAGGCATCGGATTTCCATTTTTAATAGTTCAGGCCCGGGACTTTTGGATACACCCTCGTAGTTCCATGGGTATGAATTTCTAATCCTACTAGTTAGTCTGACAAAATTGCGTAAATGGATGCCGGATAGCAAGCCGTCGCAGTAGTCAGGGTCACATAGACGAATTCTGGAGTGAAAATTGGGAATATTTTTATGACAGTTTTCCGGAAATACTGCATGTAGAGAATAATCCTGTGTAAATGGGTTTTAGCTCAATTCATATTGGTTGTTCTACTTCAAATTCAAATTACAACACATTTTGTGTTTCTGCATCTTGCAAAAGTCATTGTGAAATTCGACATTCTTTTTGGGGGATTTACCGCTCTTATAGGATTAAGTTGAGAATAAGCCCCTAACTTGCTCATTGCCATTTTAATGAGATGCTATTCTGGACGATTAGAGTAAAAACATGGGATTCATGTGCTGTGTCCAACCAAAGAGTAAGAAACGTTCTAGAACCCGATGTCAATATCCAAATCCAAAGTAGGACTCAGTGAATGTTGTTTCTTAAAGTCCATTTCCTATTTTAAGCAGATGAACTGAACTTACCGCTGAGTATTTCCAACTTCTAAGATTTTTAGAACTATGTTTGAATCAGTGACGGACTTTCGACTTCTGTGCCACCAAGGGAAATATTTGAGTTTGGTGATCTGATCTGATCTGTATGCTGTTGCAGTAATACAAGGCAAGTGTTCGTCCTAGCAATTGACCAAAATGCCGTGGATACATACTGACACATAATCCTACCGTAACATGAACAATTCATTAGGCGATTTCATGATGTCATCAATTATTTAACAGAGTCTGACTACTTACTAACAATGAGTTTCATTGGCATAAGAACTTGAATTCTTTCCCACGTATTATACTGAATTAATGTCACAAAAAGAGTTAAGTCTCACTATGCCCCAATACTCGAGCGACAAATATATTGATCCGTGATAAACTTTCAACCTAGCCCCGGCCACATTGCAGTTGATCGACAGACGATCCGGACCGGACCGGACACAAACAGTCGTACGACAAAAATGAGCCACACTGGAAAAAGTTTTGTCTTCCGACCAAACTCACTCGCTCGACAGATTGTCTGTCAATTGATCTTTTGCGGGTATGCCACACCGACCAAGGCTGTCGAAAGACACTTTGGCGGACGACTACGTTTCCCGAAACTTTGTCGGACAATAACCTTTTTCACACAGCCCTATCTGTCTACATACTTAGATAGCTATAGCCTCACGCGCGGATCTGTGCCTCTCCAATCCAAATGCAATCTCCCAGCAACAACGTAGTATTGTAGAGGACAATTATTTATTTAGAATGATTCCTTATCAAGCAATAACGAATACGTACGTAATACGTAATAAGTTAATAAGTGCTCGAGAATATTATGGACACGATTTCAAATGACGTTTGCAGTTCCTGTGGTGACTTTACCTCTGGGTTACGGGTTACCACATGTACTGTTTTCAGCAGTACAGTACTCCTTTCGAACGCATCATTATACTTTACCTTTTATTAGGGGTGTCTGTTGTCTGTTGTCTGTGGTTGTTACTTGTCATCCTCAAATCTCTCGCTCTCCATTCACTACTGCTCCTTTCAATTGACATTTTGACGATAATGTACAGGGTGACACGCGAATATCTCCGGATGGTGTTTTGCACTGCACGACGGATGGAGAGCGAAAGATTTGAGGGTGACAAATGACAATGATAGACAACATACACTCATAACTTCAGTTAGTACTCCTAAACTACCGAAATATTGGAAGTCTAACGCCCGTCAAGTGATTTGAAATTGTGTCTATGGATTCCACGCTGTTAATCATGAGCTTCAGACCAATAAATTAGTGATTTAGAAGATCCCCGACATTAGATGCAGTTGTCAATCGAAACAACAAAATATGTTTTTTCGATACAGAATTGCAGAATTTTCCTGAAACAAGTTTGTTAAGGCTAGTTTTAATTCTTTAATAGAGAGAGGAGGCAAAAAGCTGTTTCGTATTCTTGTACGTTTCTTTAACACAAACAAGAATTTATGAAGGTTGAGCTGAGGAAGTCCTGATCCTGAGAAAGCGAAGTCTATGTAGGACTTTGAACGAGTAAAATAATATAAAATATCTTGCGTAAGTACCTAAGTACAGAAGGTTAAAATATGATCTATAAGTGCCTTTTACTTGGATACCTCAACCTCATCAGATCAGGACTCCCTCGTCTTTAACGTCTTTAACGTCTTTAAAAATTACATCCAGGTGTGACTGAGATTAATTAATTATGTGATATTCCATTGGAGAGGTCCGATCACGTTTGACGTTTACCATTGGGCAATAGTTTAAAAAAAAACATCCTATTTGACTGACTGTGGGGATTTTAGACGACGGGCGCATTGCTCGACGAGATTTCTGTTCGACAGCAAATGACAATGACCGACTGCGGTTAATAAGTTGATGCGCGTGTTGAAGTCATTACCATTAAATCAAATAAGGACAGAAAATAACGAACTTAATATCCACAGTAATATTTGTGCCGTCTTAAGGCTTTTGTCCACCCTTGGACTAATGTTACTCCCCATAAGGAGTTGAGTTGGGGAAAAAGGATCTCCTCCTAGAATACGGGTCGTAGAGTCTCGGGGTTTTTTGCTACATACTGAGAATGAACTATTCTAAAACTTCTTGGGACAGTTTTTTGAAAAGTCGTCACTGATTAAAGTTATTAATGCCCAAAGTTGACTGAATTCAGGCCCAACTTTGGACAGTAATAACTTTAATCAGTTACCACTTTTCAAAAAACTGT
>JAQFXZ010001611.1:0-11531 GCA_034694025.1 Ceratophysella scotica | reverse complement strand
AGTTAATCTCGTCAAAGCTCAGAAACAGACGACACAGGCGTGGCAGTACTGTATGATGTTCAATGAATTGACATTTATTGCAAATGTACATTGGCATATTGTAAAGGCGTAGCGCAGCGGACTAATTAAAACAACAGTAGTAGCGTGTTGAAAGAAAATCTTCTAAGTACATCAGTTCAGTTGTGGTTTTCTGCTGGGTGTATTTATTTAGAAGTAAACGATAAGAAATCTCAAATCCAAGTGAATCATTCTAAAATCCAATCATCTCATCCTAGTTTCGGGGTACATAATCTTAGCTTAAAACTTACTTAACTAATTCACATGTAAGTCAAGTAAGTAAAAGTGGAGTTGCAGTACCCTGCAACCCCCTTGCTCCATGCTCTTGCAGTGCACCCCACTCGAGTCTGGACCGACCAGACTCACCCCCGCACGAGGTCCAAGCTCTTCCATGGGAACGCAGCTCCTCCTCTCTCTCTCGGGATTCGTCGGTCGGCTCGTCTGAGTCCGACTGTGATGCATGGGTGGATCTCTTCCCACGCTCAAGAGTGACACCCGAGCCAGACCAAAGTCCCCTGACTTGACATTATATTTTATGGTTATTGCTTAACCTAAAACTGTACCCTAGTCCTATGTACACATCCAGATTCCTAGAACTCAAACTAAACATGAACAGTGTCAGGTTTTATGACTAACACATTTCCGTCCGCTCCTTCTTCATGCTCCAGGCACATGCAAGTGCATTTCCTGGAATTTGCCCTAAATCGCTCGGCCACCTGCTCTTGGCCGGCTACACATCATGAATAATATATTTAATATTTCTTGAGGCGCTAGCCCGCCTTTACACTCACCCAAGTTAACTAAACTTATTGATGCAATTAATAAGTTTAGTGAAATTAAATAACTTAAATATATTGGTAGGTAGATAGTTTGCGAATGGCTTAAAAATGTATACACAACAGTTACCAGATTAAAAAATAGTATATTTACACAACACCCAGCTTTTTCTCGTATTACCCTATTATCCTACCTGAGTCCTGGCATTCGCCCCTTGGTGTTAACGGGAAAACATACTGCCGACGTGGCTTTGTAGTATAGGAAAACCGAACACAGGACTCTCTACAAGCTAATTTTTGTAGTAAATCTATGGTTTACTTAAATATGGATGATAAAACTAATTCTCTATCACGTCTTGCTTTCACCTAACCACGGAATCGATGATGTTGAAACGGAGGACGTGGCGAGGTGAGAGAGAGAGTGACGTTAGTTGCCATGAAACTCAAACAAATTTACACGGATTAGCTCATCATTTCTACTGTTGAAACGGCTGTCTCCTAGGAAGTGCTTTCCATCCGAATTTCTTCTCGGAGGGCTTTCACCTTCCCGGCGATTCCGTCTCCAAATTACTTACTCAGTAAAGGGTGTACCCTCGAGGTCATAAATAAATACAATTATTCCCTTAGTTTAGTTCCTCCCGAATTATAGGTTCGATCTGGGCCCATTTCCCTCTCGCTAAACCGCAACCTATTCGCGGCATGTGCACGCTGGCTTTCTCCAAATTGGCTTTTCCCGCGACAGCTTGAAGCGCCTGGCGAACCGCGTGATATATAATCGGGGGCTCTTGCAGAAGCAAACGAGTCAAATTATAAACTTGACCAATCATGTTTGCGACGGTGATGTTTTCAGCTACCGGTACAAACTGCACGGTACCCAACGTACGGGCTTTCATTAGCTTATATGCTCTGTGTGTCCCTTCCCAGCGCCGAGTCAAATGCCGGGTGAAGCCTCCGCCCCAAATGCCTTCGGTGTTACAAATATGTGCAATGATTGCCTTTCCAGTGACCACTGGATACAAAGCACTTCCCACGTGAAAATGCAAAGAGCCTTTCCCCGGCTCATTGCAAGTGCACCTTTCTCCGTACGATTGAAATTTGGCTTTTGGTGGGCGGACAATTTCTAAAGCTAGCACTTGGACTCCTGTGTTGGCGACTTGCTCGCATTTAAGTTTGTAGAGCGCTAAGGTGACTAGCGCGTCAGTGATCGCAATATGAAAACCTCCCTGGATTTGCTTTCCTTCTAGGAATTCCTGGGTCAAGGCTTTCACGCTTATCGGGCGCTTTTCCTTGTCCTGGTAATAATTCTGTAATTCTTCTACGTTTGGGTGGTTAATCCCAAGGCACTTTAAATCATCATGGATCTGAAAACCCACAACTTTATTTGAGGAAAAACATTGGGCCAATATGTCACGAAGCATTTCCCTTGAAATGCCTTCGTCCAGGGAACCTCGACTTAAATTTGTGACACATGTTGAATACATGCAAATGTCTTCCCTGGCGTATTTTACAAAATCCCAGAACACGAGTGTCCCGTCTTCATTTACGACGGCAACAGTAGCTGGACCCATCTGGTGCGTCTTTTCGAACTGGGACTTTCGGAGAATAACTTTCTCCACATCTATGCATAGAATTCCATTCTCTGGGATTTTATCCTCTCTGAAAATCCGGGTCGATTTCCAAGCAGAAAATTTCAATGTTTTTGCCTTTTTGGAAGGTCCTGGTCCCTCCTCAATATTTCCATTATTAACAACAGCGGCCGGGAGCTCGGCTCCGCCCAATCGGCCGCGGACTTTCATCAAAAATTTATTTACAAGGCGAAGACCGGCCATACCTAAGCGGTTGCCGATTCCGCAGATGAAGTCAATCAGCTCTGCCTGGCTCAAGTATTCCGTTTGGAGTAGTAGAGACGAAACGGCTTCCGTTTGGTCTCGGTTGGCTATTTCCGGAATATTTATAATTTGGTCGAGTTCGTGTGTCTTCCCAACTGTCGCACCGAGGCGTTACTTGCGCCCGATTTCGGCACAAGTCGGACGTCACCACGTTCTGAGTCTGTAAGACCAATTGACCATGTGTTAGAAATTTGCGGGGAGAAAGTAATAGTCTGATTGTTTCTTGCTTTCGCTTTCGCCTTTTTCACGCCGTAACAATACACTAACACTAAGATGATTACAATAGCCACGATTCCACAAATTAACAAAACATAACCATGATTCTCGCTCCGGATTTTCACATTCTCGAGTCCAATTTCAATTTCAGTCATGGATTTGTTTCTAAAATCGCTCCAACTGTTATTTTGCTGTGCTTGTTGAAGCAACTCGAACGGTTTCATTTTGGTTATTTCGTTAGTTTCAATCGAATTACGGAACTCTTCCGCAATGGGGTTTAGCTCAAGCTCTTGGGGTAAATTAGTAATGCCGGTTTCCTCAATTGTCGCGTTGGCTCGGTTGCTTAGTTCCTCAATTTCGGTATGAATTTTGTCTTTAATCACTCGGGTTTGTTTCTCGAGAAAAATCGATATCGCAAAATTGTAAAGAACACGCAATTTGGATGGTTCACTCATTTTTCATTATTTACACTCAATGCGCGTAGCAGAAATGTGCACGCCTTAGTCTACACTTGTACAATCCCTCCCACTGCTCAAACACATTTTTTGCCGGGAGAAGCGTTTAAAATCCGAAAGTTCTGCCTTTCTCTCACACGAGCGGACCGACGAGGCTCCAACACCGGTCCTGGGGTATCGGGTTACCGGCTATGGAGTCCCGGAAGACCTCGAAAGTTGGTTCGTGTACCGTAGGTGGTTGACCGGGAGGAGAAGAAACGGGGGATTCGTTGAAGAAACCAATTCTTCGGAAATGTCACCCAACGCTGGGAGTTGGGATTTCCCTTCGTATCGAATCAACCGACGCACTCCTACTAGTTCCTGCTTAGCTTTCACTCCGAGCCGGCTACTTTCACCGAGCTCCTCGACGATACACGTATTGTGTCCCTTGAAGGCTAATATTTTGTACGGCCCGCGGCACCTCGGTTGGAACTTGTGAGGCTGACCCTTCTTGCGTGTCGGGATCTCATAGAGAACTGTGTCTCCTACCGTGAAGAACGCCTGTTTTCTACCATGATCTAAATGCTTTTTCTGCATTTTCTGAGCATGTGCTAAATGCAATTTTGCATTTTCGAAAGCCCGTTTCAATCTTCTGGCTAATGAATCAGCTGTAAGTGATGAACTCGGCAACCTAAGCGCAATGTCCATTGGTAATATGGGTTCTCTTCCAAACATCAACTGAAACGGAATTTGTTTAGTTGACGCTTGCACGGAGCAATTATATGCAAAAACAACAGCAGGCAAGTTACGCTCCCAATGCGTGAAGTCACCCGACTCAAAATATGGACTCAGCATTTGAGCTAGTGTTTTGTTAAATCTCTCTGTTAGGCCATTGATCTCAGGGGAATACGGGGTCGTGAACCTCCCTTGGAAATCCAATAATTTGGCTAACTCCTGCATGAGCTTACTGCGGAAGCATGTCCCATTATCCGTCAGCAAAACTTTAAATGCTCCATAGCCACAAATCACTTTATTCACTAGGAATTCCGCTACAGCTTCTGCCGTTCCGGAGGGCAATGCTCCTACAATCACGTAGCTCGTGAGCAAGTCTGAAACAACAATAATCATCCGGTTCCCTTCCGGTGACACTGGAAATGGCCCTAACAAATCTGCGGTCAAGAATAGGCCGGGAGTAAGTAGAAACTCTTGGTCAAAAGGGTTGATCGGTCGTAATAGACCGCTGCGTTTACATAATGGTGATTTATGATATCGACATTTGAGACAGCGCGAGATGTACTCCTCTGTTTCTTTTCTCATGTTTTCCCAAAAAAATCGACTCTGAATAGTCGCTAAAGTCTTATTTCTTCCCAAATGCCCAGAAAAGCGGCTTGAGTGGTATAAGTCAATGATTAAAGCCTGTAACACCAGTGGAACCACAACACGAGGGCGACCGGCTTCAGGCATTAAACATAAGAGTCCGTCTTTCAGAGCAAATTTCCCCGATGAGTCGATATCCTGGAGTATCGAATTACAATAATCGTCCAGCGACTGATATTTGCGAAAATCGAGTCCTGGCTCCCGCCAAGGAATCTCTGGATTATCTGGCCGGTCTGATTCCTTGCATTCGGGAGAAAGTCGTGCTTTCCTTTTAAGGGAGAAAGTCGGTATTTCCAAAACCTCCTTTGTTTCTAATGGCTTCTCCCATGGGTTTCGTGAGAGAGCATCAGCTACTACATTTTTGGGACCTGGCTGGTAAATTATTTGGCAATCAAATTCCTGAAGCTTCAGAGCCCATCGGCCTATACGGGTTTTAATTGGATCCTTGAGCTGATTTAAATAAATAAGAGCTAAATGGTCGGTTCGAATAATGAATTTTCGCATCGCGAGATAAGGTCGAAATATTGTCAGGCAAAATATGAATGCCAGCGCTTCTTTCTCTGGAATGCTCCACTTTCTTTCTGGACCAGTGAGAGTTCGACTCGCGTATTGCAATGGACGCTCAAGTCGTTTATCTCTCCCTGAGTCAGTTTTTGTGATGTGAATCTGGACAAGGACCCCGCCTACAGCGTAGTCACAGGCGTCCGTCATCAGTTCAATTGGGAGGTTCTCGTCTCGGTGAACCAAAATCTCCGAACTTAAAAGAGCATCTTTGATTTCCAAAAAGGATTTTGTTTGTTCCGCTTCCCACGGAGTGGTCACTTTAGACGTTACCAAGAGTTTGAATAGCGGCTGAGCAATAAATGATAGTTTTGGAATAATTCGTTTGTAAAATGTCACCATGCCAAGGAATGATCTTAAATCTTTCAGGGTACGAGGAACTTTCATTTCGGAAATTGCTTTCACTTTGATTGGATCGGGGCGCACACCTTCGCCGTCAACAATAAAACCCAAATATTTGATTCTTGTATAGAGGAAGCAACATTTTCCGATTTTTACTTTCAGCCCTTCATTTACCAGCCGCGAGAAGACTTTCCTCAGAATGCTCCTGGGCCGTCGGCGCATAAGGCGTTAGGTCATCCATGTAATTCGCTACTTTCGATCTCATATCAGCGAATAAACTATCCATTAGCGCTTGAAATTCCTGTGGGCCGCACTTGAGCCCAAAGCTCATCCTACGAAAAATATAGCTACCATCTCTGGTTACGAATCCGGTCTTTAAATCACTTCCGTCTTTCTCGCACAACTTGACCTGCCAATACCCAGAGATCAAATCTTTTATCTGATACAATGAGGTCAAATTCAATTTCCAGCTCACCTATTTGAATTTTTGTCATGCTTTTTCCTAAGATGCCAACCGGCTCTCCAGTTGCGGTGACGACGTTAAAATTTAAGATTTCGGGTCGAATATTTCTGGCTAAAGAGCTCTCGAGGACCGATACCCCGGCTCCTGGGTCAATATGACACCAAATATTGCTTTCGTTAATTTTGACTTTACCATATAGCTGTTTCCCTGCCCCAACCGTAAAAACTTTCACTTTATCTACATAAGAAATTGGGGACAGTAAACGCCGACCGGAGAAGTCCCCTATTTCTCCTGTCGCCTGGCTTTTACCTGCTTTGAAGGTTTTGGTGGTGCCTCAACAGCTGCCACTGCTTGATTCTGCCTTCCAGAGTTGGAACTCTGTGTCGGTTTCTGGCAGTTCCTAGCGTAATGATAACCCCATTCCTGGCAATTATAGCATTTGACCTGGCGTCGTTCGTCAGGTTTGTCTCGACCTAAACCGTCTTGGCGGTTATTTCCCCAAGAAGCCTCTTGGCGATGCTTTCTCCACTGGTTATCCCGCCGACCCTGCTCACGCCGAGGTTGTTCACTCGGTTGGGCTTTCCCCTGGAGAGCTAGGTCTTGTTGAGTTATTGCCAATTGTTTTTGCAAGGCACTAATACGTGTGTGCAGATGGGCGATATCCCCGGGGTCTGCTGCTGTCGTGGGTTCGACTTTCACTCTTTTCTCGAGATGTTCGTCGGCTTCTGTAGCCAGAGCAGAAATGGCTTTTCTCTTCTCTTTCTGCTTCTTGGCAAGTTCAGCGGTTCGGTTTTCGTCGAACCGCCGAATGTGATCTCTCAGTTTCGTAATGGAGGAGTAGACTTTGCCTCTGAAGTGGTCTAGATACGTGTCATTCATTCTTTGTTTGACCATTTCGGCCAATTGTTCTTCATCAAGATTTAAAACTGATTGTTGATGAAGTTTCATCATTCTATATAATATATTCTAAATAAGTAAGTCCCGTTTCACCCTGCCCTTGGCTTACGGCGAATATTTCTTTTGTCTTTTTCTCCGCGAAATCTTTTTCAAACCGAGCGCGTAAGTCTTCCCACTGTAACTCACTCCACTCGTTCGAAATTAAAATTCCCCTTTCATTAAAGTCTGGCTTGACTCTCAAGTCTCTCTCTAAGACAGTCACCCAATCGAGCGCAGCTCCCTTCAAATAGGCTCCAAATCCGTCTACCTTAGATCTGTTCGGTAGTTGGACCGTTAATTTTTCATATTTGTCGAGAAAGAGGCGAACGTCATCCCCACGTTCTGCTTCAAATAGGCCAAGGGTAGCTGGCTGTATAAAGCTAATGGAAACAGGCATTCCAGTTCCCATTCCATGGCTTCCCCCAAATCCGCCCAAGTGCGTTGATCCTACAGGCCTCGCCGGGGTTTTGGGTTGTTCCCTGTCCTTTTCCCCCATGGACTTCCGGGCTCCCATAACCCTGTCCGGGGCGACGCTCCCCGCTTTTCTTTTTAGAGTCAAATTCAGTGCCTCGATTTCGGCTAATCTAATTTCGAGCTGCTGTTCTACATGGGCCAAATCTTCACTTGCTCTCTCTTTCTGGGATTTCAGCTGCTCTTGCTCTCGAGCAAGGTTGGCGGCTGTCCCATATTCTCTAAGCAATCGTTGTGCCTCTTGGGCTTCCGCCGCAGTTGGGCGCCATTCCGATTCAAGCGACTCAGCTTCGCGACTCCTATCAGCTTCGGGAGAATTTTTGTCCCTCCGCCTATTCGCTTCTTGGGTTCGTCTATAGTCAGCCACACGTTGAGCGCGCCGAGCCGCGTCACGCAACGCCTGGTCTTCGTTTCCTTCCGGGTTGGGATTCAGGCCTACAAACGGGTTTTCGCCCGGCGGGCCACCGGGGTTATTTTGTTGATCCATTGCGGGGTGCGAAGGAGCGAATTGAACTCGCCTCCTGGTTTCAACGTGTCTGGAAGTGAAAGTTCCGGGGAAAGTTGGTGGGAGTCTCCCAACCGGGGTTTCTCGAATACCTCGAGTTTCTCGTATTGGGGTGGAAGTGAATTGGGGGAGGTCTACGAATTCGTCCCCGGATCCTTCCTCGCTCATGGGTTTGTTAACCGGAGGAACCAAATCCGGATTCGACTTGAACTTTCACTCTCCAATGACTTCCTCTTTGCGGTTTTGGGAATACGCTAATTCCGTTGATTTATTGGTGATTTTCCATGGCTAATCGCCAAAGAGCTCCACCTATGATTAGTGCTCCCAGACCCCAAATTATTGGTGCAGTAAAAACGATCAGATGGATCAAAAGCTTATAACTGCAACCCGGTTCTGCCCAAGTACAATATTTCGTATTCCATGCAACTTGTGTCGTGAGAAAGGGCCAAAATATAACCGACCAAGCCAATAGTCCTATTATCACGTCTCTCAGCATCTGTGGGCTTCAATCGATTTTGCTTATACCCGAGTTTAGTCGTGGTACTCAGATTCCCTGTGCCTATGTTTCAATAGCGGCGACTTTCTTCCGGGCTCGGTTTTGTAACAGGCTTCGTGGCCACGTTTTGGATTAGTAAGATCGACGAAATGATCAAAAATATGAGTAATGTTACGAATCCAGTCACAATTATGATCGATGCAGCGCAGGTGAAATAATTTTCACACTTTTCTAAGCTTGAGCGAAAAACAAAACACAGCGCCCCCAGACCGAACCAAAAAAAGCGAAAGTAAAAACGGCTCGCAAGCCAGAAACTGACATTTAAGGGAATCTTACTTAAACTATTCTGTAGTATCCTGTCTCTTGGCCCTGGTTTCTAAAACCTAATCCTAGCCACCGGCACCCAAGCGCTCCTTCGCTGGGTTCCCCGAGTGACTTGAGTTTTTCTACCCTGTTTTTTGCCTCGTGAACCTAACGAGTGATTTAAATGATTTTCGTACCGTTTGTGGAAACGATGGGAGCCGTCTGTCTCCGGGCCGAGTCCAAATCCGAGTAGCTCTTTCCTGACTCCCAGCTGGATTTCCCGAGTCAAGTCCCCTGCTCCTGTCTCCCGGTCACTGCTTTCTCCTGGGGTCCTGGTTTCCGAGCGCCTGTCTCCTGGGTGCTGGACTTCGTCGCACAAAGCCTCCTGACTTTAAGATGTCGGGCGTCCGGGCTCCTGGATCTGGGTATCCTGGCACTAGGTCACCTCGCTCGAACTGGAATCGGGAAATATTGTTCGTCACGTCTCCTGGGATGGAGTTCCGGTCACTCACGATTGCCCTCAAATTCACTCGGCACCAACACTCCCTCACCCAACACAAACTGAATTTGAGGGTGGATAGAAAATGCCACGTCACACAGAAGATGAGGAGGCACAAAGTTCAATCGTATTTATGTCTGTGCGGAGTAGCACCTGGTTAGTACTCAGGTTTTCCAGACACAAAGTCCGCTGCCACCATGTAAAGGCGTAGCGCAGCCGACTAACTAGATCAGTGTCGAGTCACTGTGACTGGCCTCACTTGTGGTTGCGGTTACTAAGTATATCAGCGCGGCTTCAGCATTTTGCAGTAAACCCCCTACATACAATGATGTTACTACATCGCGAGCTCCGAAGTTAACTAAGTTGACTGCGAACTGTCTCCTCAGGAAAAAAGTTCAGCCGCGACGCTAGCTGTTACGTAAACTACAGGATTTAACTAAACAACGCCGTAGAGGTTGGCATGGGTAGGTTCCAAAGTGTCGTGGTTGAAATTGAAAATTTGTACAGCACCGCGACTGTAGGGGGTGTGATTGGATTAGTCGATATTATCTATTCTTTCTCAGAAAAGCATTTAGAGTAAAGTTACGAGCTTCCGCTCAAGCCTACGCTTATGGGTGGTAGCTACTCATGCATGACCGTGCTAATAGACGTGTTAAATTTTTTTGCGCAGGTGTACTGCGACCATGCTGGGTTCAAATTTTTTATCAAAAGTTTCACAGAGGCAATATCGCCCACGAGCGCAATATCAATGCCACATGTAGCTGTCGGGTTTGCGTTCTTCTTTGTGTTCAGCTTTGAAATCGGCTTTGCGATCGATCTAGCGTTCTTCATTGCGTTCGGCTTAGTGCTCGACTTAACGTTCGGCTTCGCGCTCGGCTTAGCGTTCGGCTTTGTGTTCGGCTTTGCGCTCGGCTTAACGTTCGGCCTTGCGTTCCTTTGTTTTCCGTTTTGCGTTCGGCTTAGCGCTTTCCTTAGCATTCGGCTTTACGTTCGTTCGGCCTTGTGCTCCTCTTTGTTTTCCGTTTTGCGCTCAGCTTTGGAACTAACGTTCTTTCATGCGTTCTACTTAGTTTTCGGCTTTGCGTTCGGCTTTGCTTGCGATTTTGCGGCCTAACGTTCTTTTTTGTATTCTACTTAGTTTTAATTTTTGCGTTTGGCTTTGAGTTTAGTTTAGTGTTGTTCTTTGTGTTCGGCTTTGCGTTCGACTCTGCGCTCTGCGTTGCATACGGCTTCGCGTTCTTCTTTGAATTCGGTCTAGGGATTAAAATCGGGTCGGTTAAACCTGACGGGTTTCGGGTCGGGTCACTTCTAGTTCTGATCCAACCCGAACATTTCGGGTCGGGATGGCCGTCTTTTACCCAAAACCCGGTCGGTTACCTGAATCACACTAAAAGTTACGCTCGTTGATTTAAATAATGAACTTACACAAGTTTTAGATGCGAATTGTAATAAAAAATATTCATGTATCAAAAGTTCTTGAGTATTTGCGATGCAAATAATTACCAAATTCAGAGTAGCATAATGATATACTCGGATGGCCTATCCGAAGATCTAATTTCAGATTTTGCAGCAAAACAATTTAGTAAATTACTGGACACGAGGTTTTTTTATGCTTCCTTGACAGTTCACACAAGCTCATTAACTTCAGAGTAACACGAGAGTTGTATGGAAAAATAATGTGATCCACTGCAATATAAACTGGATAATTGTTTAAAAATTAATATGCCTGTTTTTGTAATAGCTCGACATACAATAGCTCTTTATCTTTTTTATCTTGACTTGTGTAATTTGATATGTCATAACCCACACGCGACGTAGTAACATAAATCACCACATCAGATTAACTTGTTTTTGTCCTATATAGAGTGTATGATATATATATGAAAAGATTTGCGTTCAGCCTGGTTCAGCCTAGCGCTCGTCTTTGCGTTCGTGTTGGCGTTCGTGTTTGCGTTCGGCTTTGCGTTCGGTTTTGCGTTCTGCTGTTGGTTCGGCTTTCACCGGTTCGTCTTCTGTTCGGAATTGAGTTGGGCTTTTCGTTTAGCTTAGCTTTCTTCATTGCACTATTTGCCTTTGTGTTCGGCTTTAAATGTAAGCACCATATAAGCATCTCAGCATAATGTTTACATCTCAAAATCTTTGCATCACAATATAATTGCATCTCAGCATGACTTATGTACATGTCTGTCACGTACACGCGTTTATG
>JAQFXZ010001610.1:0-11533 GCA_034694025.1 Ceratophysella scotica | reverse complement strand
AGGCGCCTGAACTTTTTCAAAACATTCACGGCACACACGGCACGGCACGGCTTCTATTATAAACGCACGGAATTGTGTTTGACAAGCAAATTTTCTATAAAAAACATAGATATTGGTAATGCGTGCATTCATGTTAGAATACGTTATTCACTTATTTTTTTTTAAATACTCCTGTTTGAATGGTGAAATTCAAATATTTTGTGATTTTTCCTCCTAGATTATCCGCTTCAACGACTACATAGAAGTAACACAAGCTCAGGACTATGACCGTCGAGCCGACAAGCCCTGGACGCGACTAACGCCCAAGGACAAAGCAACTATTCGTAAGGAGCTGAATGAATTCAAAAGTACTGAAATGGAGGTTCATTCAGAAAGTCGACATTTGATTCGCTTCCATAGGCCATAGCTTAATTTTTCTAATTTAATTTATTCAACCTATCAAAACTTCTTACTAAATAATGGACGTAATGAAAAGTTAAACCCAATGTACTTGTATAAATATATAAGAATATCCTAGTTAGGAATTGAGTAGCCTTATTGTTTGTCCGTGCCTAGAGTAACGTTTCTACTTTTCAATCTCTCGGCCCTTGTTCCAACCTTTGGATCACTGAGCACTTTTACTACGGACTGAGGACTTGCTCGTTTTTCCTTGCATTCTTTAGAATAACTGTGCACGCGCTGATGTGACTCGTATTTTTGGGGAGGAAAAAAGTGTTTGTGAAGCGGAACAAGGGGGGCAAATAATGTGTGTGAGAAACACAGTACCGATGGACTGAAGGAAAATAAGAAAAACAAAACTTTACATTTTACATAGTGCTTTACTTAATAATATTCATAAAAAAAACTTTTTTGAATTTGTGGAGGACTACTTTTATAAAATAAAAAAGCTAAAGTTAGTTAGGATAATTCAAAACGCAATGCTCTTCGTCACGTTGATTTCTTTGCTCAATCCTGTTTGTTTTAAAACATGAATTGACCGAAGGGAAATCCAAACCAAAACTAAAATTACGAAAAGTATGAAATATTCGTGTAAAAAAATTGATTGTGTTGTTGTCTCTTGTTTGTTGAAAAAACGTAATGTACATAGTTAATTTATATGTAGTTTGTATTTAAGTACGCATTCAACCTATTCATATTTTGCTTCTTCTTTCCTCTGGAACTGATCCAAAAATAATAATATGCAATTGTGCAATCATTACGAAACTATTTTGCAGAATCTAGAATATTCAAATTATTATTATGATTATGTATATTTATGTATCTCATATAAACACCTGCATTGCACTCAGAGTTTCCAGCTGTTTCGTAGAAACCGCTAATTCAATTTTTAAACAGATTTTAGCGACAACTAAAAATTCTGGACAGAGCTACTAAGTAGAGGAACCAAACCATGTGCTATTTTAGGGAAGGAGGCCACTCCATGCAAACGGCACGTTGTAAAACAATGGTTTGTGGTGGGGCCTCAATTTCTCATGCAAACGGCGCGTCATTAAAAATAAGTTCAAACGTCGCGTTGAAAACAATGATTTGTGACGCGGCCTCAATTTTTCATGCAAACGGCGCATTAAGGCTATGATTTGTAGTGTGGCCTCAATTTTTCATATAAGCGCGCGTTTAAAAAAACAATAATTTGTGGTGGGGTCTCAATTTATCATGCAAACGGCGCGTTATTAAAAAAATCAAAAGGCGAGTTGAAAACAATGATTTTGGACGGGGCCTCAATTTTCCATGGAAAGAGCGAGTTTAGAACAATCATTCGTTGTGGGGCCTAAATTTTTCAGCAAACGGGGACTTCAAAACAAGGATTTGTGTTGGGAGGTGGGACCTCAAATTTTCATTCAAACGGCGCGGTTAAAACAATGATTTACGTTCATGCCTCATTTTTTCATGCAAATAACGGCGTAACAATGATTTGCGTTCGGGTCTCAATTTTCCATGCAAACGGCACGTTAAAAACAATGATTTGTGGTGGGGCCTCGATTTCCCATGCAAACAACACACTAGAAACAATTTGTAGTTGGTCCTCAATTTTTTATGCAATTTACATGATATTGCATATTTTTATCCTTGAATAGCGCAATGGTTTCAACAGTATTCTTTACTTAGAAGCTCTGTCCCGAATTCTGCTGGACACTGATACCTAAAATTTCTTGGTAGCTTGTCGCTCTATAGCCTGCTGCTACAAATACAAAATTATCAATGCCAGAATTACAGTACAATTAAACGTTGCTTAAAAGTCATATTGTAGTGCAGTATTTTGTCTTTCCAATGGACTCTATGAAATGAACAAGTTCTGAAAATAAAAATGCGACTTTTAATGAGAAACAACACCTCGTCATACATTTTTGCAGTTTTTTTTATGCTCGCATGCACAAAGAAATTGCGTTTCAGCAAATAACAGGATACGTCGGCGAACGGCGAACCTACTGACCAAACCAGTAAAGTAAGCTGCAAATACTGAAGGCACGGCACACGGCTAACCAAATGAATGAACTTTACAACACAATACACAATGAAGGTTTCAGGTTGGAGGTATTATTTTATTATATTTCGTTCAGGATCAATATTCAATAAATAGTTGTATAATTCCTGTACTTGTTTTAACACTACACACGTATTTAATTAATTAGTACATCTAGATGTCAGTCTTCCATTAAAAAACATACGCCAAACTTTAACTCTTTCATAATTTCCTATTAGCGGACTCCAACATCCAAACATGATACGTATGAGGCTTCTTCTAAATCCAGAACTTATAGGAGTAAAATCTAATTTGTATTGAATAGGACTCGATTTTTTTCTTATTTTTAAAATATCCGCATCCGCCTTTCACACTGGCCTGGCCTTGACCCGAACTTTATTTTATACCACAGAAGAGACGAGGAAGGGATTTCCACTTGGGAACCCATCAATATGTAAAGTAACCGCCTACAATTCCTTAATGCTGTGAAATATTGCTTTCTGGTTTCTCTTTTTTCAGTAAGTAATACAATTGATTATAAAATTTATTAAACATTTTGCACGACATTAGTAGAAATACTATTCGATTGAAAGTGAGCTTCGATTCAAAATAACATAAAGAAAAAAAGACGTATATTACTAACTAGCTTTTATTACTGAATTGAAACGGAAGCATTGTACTCATGCTCAAGCCTTTCTGAAGTAATTCAACCTGACTACTGACTAATGCACTTGTGATTTACGGAACGACAAGTGAAATTCTAAGTAGAATGGAACTATTTCAAAAAAGAACAAAAAAAAAACATAATATAAAACATGAGTTAAGTGGGACGGTTGGAACATCTGGGGAAGGGACGAACTGTGCCTTCAAAATTGTAGACACTGAAGAAACACGACAGAAAGTATGTACTTATTCGAGGGTTGTTTCCCAAGTTATGAGATATTTTGGAAAAGCTGTAAAATCGGCAAAAATGAATGAATTGGGCTGAAATTTTCACGACATTTAATATGCTACATTGCAGCAAAAAATTAAGTAAAAGTAGCCATGCAGACAGTTTTTCGAAAAAGAAATAGCTAATTTTTCAGAACAATCTTTAAAACTATTTCCCTATACATTTTTTCCTCATTTTTCTTTTTTACTACAGTAGTTGTTGATCCACTCCCGTCAAGACAATGCAATTCTTAGAAAATGCTGTGATTTTCATCAATTGAAGTTCAGCAATTTGTGTTTTACAGGTTCTTTTAAAAAATAACAAATTTACTTTGTCCGTCCTACTAGGACTAGGCGAATTTTTTTTATATTTTTTTATCAAAAGTATTCAAGTCCATTTCTGCTTAATCCTGAAAATTGGCGAAAGATATTCAGAAACAAAGATTTTGAATTTTTCAATTTTTTAATGAAAAAACGACATATTTTACTAAAATTGTATTAAAAACTGAATTTATTGATATTCATACTCAATCTTTTGCTGCAATGCAACCTAGCTGTTTCTTTAAATGTGGTGAAAGTTTGAGCCTAATTCATTAATTTTTGTCGGTTTTACAGCTTTTCCAAAACGGCTCAAAACTAGTGAAACAACCCCTCGTGCAAACGATGGACTCTTGAGGTGGAACACGTGTTTAAGCAAGAGCAGTAGTAGGCTTCAATTTTACACGGAATTTGAACAATTTCTAAGAACTGTATTTGATATTTAAGCAAGCAAAGGCTCTCAACTAATACAGCTTCATTGCTCAGACTCGCCTTGCCAGCTGAGCAAAGTTTAGATTTTACATGCTTGTCACACGAGAATCTAAACCGTGCGAAGCTGGTGAAGCACAATACAGTATAAATTACTCCCCCGTTATATCCAGAGCTCAGTTCATTTCTTAGTGATGTTTCCTATAGTTTAAGTAGTCTTTTTCATTTCGTAGGATGAGTGCGTAGTCATAGGTAGTTGTAAGTTGATTGAATTGAATTTTTACAATAAGGAGCACACATGAGCCTTTTAGTCATGACTTACGTCACTGTCAAAGTCTTCCTCTTCTTCCTCTTCCGACTCATCCACTTCAATCGGCGTTTTGAAATTGATGAGATGATCAAGCTCTTCAAATTCATCCCGGGGTGGTGGCGTTTCCTCTTCGGACAGTACATCTTCTTCGTACGTGTCACGGCTATGTCGAGCTCGCTTCTTTGGAGGACGGGAATTTGACTTATTGCTCGCAGGCCTCTTGGATTTAATCGTTTTCCGTTGTTCTTGGAGGAGTCGAAGCTCACGTCGTCTCTTTTTCCGCTCGTGAATAGGATAGTTTTGTAAATCTTCAATTCTCCTTTCTTTCTTGAAGTCAAAGACTAGAGCATAGGCTTTCTCTACGGCTTTCTGGATAGCGTCAACACTTCTCCCAGTAATTGTAATACTACCCGTGGAAAATATCTTGAGAGTGGCTCCAATATCATCAAGGCGGTACGTACATCCAGGATGAAGCTCTGGTTCGTAGCTGAAAAAATTTAATAAGAATGTGCATGAAAAACTTGAAACTCACACGTTCTACTCGTGGCACTTGACCCACAACCAACTAATAAGGCTGAACTGATTTCAACCTTTGAATAAATACTTAAAATATAAAAATTCAACTCTAGTAGGTCATGATTATGGTAATTTATTTGATTTATTTATTGATTTCATGTGATAGCTCATTTTGCGCACTGGGGTGTTATCCTGTAGCTTTATTGGCCGTTATTTTTACGCAGTGCTAGTGCCTACCGGGTGAAATCCATTTACTTATTCAAAAATCACAGCCTAGTTGTGACTAAACCGGTCACTAGCGTTCAAGTAATATTATAAGCTGACTACGAGGCATACTACTGACTCCATGTACGCGCAACACAAATATGATTACGGCTAAATAAATACTCATGCTAAAAATTCGAGAACAGGGCAAGCCGCATTTCGTTCCTTGCAGAGTGAAGCTGGCCGTGTGTTTATATTTGGCTAGTTGCCTTATTTTCACTTCGCAACATTTTTCAATGTGTTTTGACGTTGCTTTACGCGAACTTTTATGAGACAGGTCTTGCGTAATGTGTTTGGCACGGAACTACTGTCTCTAGCAGGTCTCCAGGTATTTCAAGTAGCCAAACACATTATGCAAGACCTGTCACACAAAGTTCACGTAAAGCAACGTCTAAACACGTTGAAAAGTGTTGCGATAAGTGAAAGACAGCAACTAGCCAAAAATAAACATACGGTGAGCTTCACTCTGCAAGGAACGAAATGCGGCTTGTCCTGTTCTCCAGTTTTTAGCGTGAGGATTTAGCCGTAGCAGCACCGACTAGATCACGGTTCTACAGTACCGGGCCAAGCTCTTCTTTTCCCATAGAGAGTTTTGATTGACTCTTTTTTGTGACGCCTGCTACCAGGGGCGCTGCAAGAGATGGCCAGGCACGAACAAATTGCTAAATGTTTTAACTTTTGCTTTACGCAAAACCATGTGACCAAATAATTTTTTAAAAATATGACTCAGAAACTAGACCATATTTCCCTACATTTCGCTACCTTAAACTTCCAATAGAATGCTATCTTCTTTGAGATACAAATTCGCGAATACGGGTCGTTTAACACGTAAGGGCATGAGAGATTTGTTTTTCTATCCCCCCTACTCCTGGCTTCTTGTGAGTCGTACCAGGTCGTACTCTCAATCAAAGCTAAACGGATCTTGACTCGGTACTCCTGAGCCGAGACACGGCTCGCAGGATCTAGTCGGTGCTATGCTGGCCGTAGTCATATTTCAAAATCACAACTGTGCACGGCGGCCGACAAGCTCTTTGCGTATATAGTTCTCGTGTTAAATCTTGACTCTTTATGTGAAACGAGCTTATGTACCTTACAGCATTATTTGCACAGTTGTTCGACTTTTTGATTGCGGATAGACATTGTTGTTTAAAGATCAAAAATATCTTTGAATCAAGCTTCTCCAATGGCTCAGAATATCGAATAAAGCGATACTTGATTGTAGTATTGATTATTCAATTCAACTTAACATTGCATAACTCAAAATATAAGAATACTATTTGAGGTGAACGTGAAAGGATAGCTAGTGGCTTGGCTGGGTAATGTTTGAAACATTGTAATTAAAACTTTTCTCACGACTGAGATTGGGAGTCGTATGGATTTCCCACGGATAGTATTGACAGTAATAGGTTGGTATTAATAAGTATTCTACGCAGTAGTAGACGTACCTGGCAATCCGAGGATATGCCGAAGCAAATTCCGATATCTTGATTGCAAAAGGCATGGTACACGTCGCTAACACATTCACCACCCGGTAATTTGTGAATTTAGCATTGTATCCTAATTTCTGAATCACCCGAGCACATCGTCTCGCTCCTTTCTTGGCATCTTCTTCAGTTGTGGCTCCAGTCATTGTAATCTTCCCTGAAGACCAAATTGATGCAGTACATCGAGGTCTACGGAATTTCATCACGATCATCTGGAAGAAACAAAATATTTATGTCAGATTATTACGATGACACATTGACACATGTTTTCGGATGTCTGACTTTATCTATCAGTAATCATTTTCTGTTTAACACAATACCCTCGCAACGCAAAGAGCACGATACACTCGCAACGCAAAGGTTTCAGTAGAACCAAGATCAATACGATTTTAGTAGTAATAGTGCGTAAGTCATAAGTTCAGCCAAAGAGGACATCGAAATTAACCTTCAACAAGGAAATGGAAATGTATTTCATTTTGCAAATTAAAACTAAAATCAATTTTAATCGTAAGATTCAAGGTTAAGATCTTGCAATCCAGTTCCTGTTTACGAAATATACTTGAATCGTGAAAGTTCATTTGTCATTTGAATTTTACATTGTATTGAGAATCTGGTTGAATTCAGGAACAGGGAACAAGTGGTAACCACCCATTGAAAAAGCACATGGTAACCACCGGCTTTTGCTGATTTCGCTAATGTGTTTTGATCCTTTGTGTTTTGTGTTAGGTTAGGTTATGCGGAACGTTCAACGAGCTTTTAGGTAAATTCTTGTTAGGTTAGGTTTAAGTTTGGCTCATGCCCATGGCGAAATCAGGTAAAACGGGTGGTTACCATGTAATTTTCTTCATGAAAGGTTAAGTACCAAGTGTTCCCTGTTCCTGAATTCAACCGAGAATCTGAAATCTGAACTCAGTCAGTTGACTTCCCCTTAACTACTTCTGCATTTCCCATGTCCTCCTTCCTCCCTTTCTTTTTTAAAATATCTATGAAAATATGTCCAATTTTCCGTGCGTGTAGCTTTCTGACATCTGACCCCGAGACAACTAAATGGTTGAGCGCCCTCTTCACCCCCAGGAAACCTGGAACCTGGAAGTGGGCGGTCTCAGGTAAATCTCTATTCTCCATCTAAATCCCGGGTGCCGGGGCAATGAGGTCATGCCCATCCATGTTCCTTGTTCACCCTTTGACCCTTGCATCAATTGCAAAATCGAAAATCGAGCCCATTTTGCCGTTGCTTTCATTTATACACAAATCGCATACATTTAGCATTTAGTTTACATTGTACATCCGGGATCTTCACTCACCGCCATGGACTTGTGGTACTCGACATTATTTCCTGTCGTGGCAATTTGTCTGAGGTTGAGATGACAGCGAACGCTGTAGTTGCACACGACATTGTTGAGGATGATGTCAAGGTTGCCTGGTTCAGTGGACACTTCACGGGCGTCTTCCCCCATGGTCCAGCCCTCCGCAGGAGGCGGCCGGACAGGAAGTACTTCACCTCTGACTTTTTCTTCTTCACCTGGTCACACTCCTTGAGACAACGGGACAGGCCGGATGTCGGCTGTCCGGATCGGGCCACACAAAGTCACTCAAGATCCTCCTCTCACGCAATCAACTTCCCGATTGACCACTTCCAACTTCTTCGTCAAGAAGACTAGACGGCCCTTCTCCTTCACTTCTTGTTGTCCTACCAGGCCGAACTCATCCTACCACATTTTCAACAGTTTCCTCAATACAAACCGTATGCAATCAAATACGGTATGTCTCCTGCGTCTCTCCACAACCTGTTCCGTGACGTTGACTTTTAGTAGAAGTGCACCTGAGCCTAACATACCATATGTTAACACATAGGAAGTGCTGAAGCTATGCGTAATAGAATGCGGTATGTCGGGTTCGGCATGCCTCTACGTAGTACAATTTAAAGAAAGCACGGAACAGACAGAAGCTATGAAATGCTTATTCAAGTTCGCTTGGTCCACGTACTTTCACCGTTATTTATAAAAGTGCAGGGTAAAGCCTCCTACTCCGACCCTTAGATTAGATAAAATTGATCAAGTCAAGAGTCATGGGCTTCGTTAAAAGGGCACTTTGTCTTTTGCGTCCCGTGCCGTGCTTAGAATTATGGATCTTCACTTCAGACTTGCTTCATGCCTGAATTCTGAACAGCAGCGGCGGTAGATGTTCCTTCTGAGAATCGAATTTTCAAACTGTGAGGATTCTTGAGATACAGCGTTGCTTTTATAGGTGTCAGGTGCCATTTTCAAGAAGAAACACCGCATTATGACTTTTGCTTTGACATGAAATACGAAGTCGTTAATTCCATAATTCGGTGCCTTGTACTCGGGATGAGGTACGGATATGACGGGGTCGACGTGAATGACCTAAACTATTTCATGTTTCAGCCTAATTTCGCTATTATCCAAATCTTTCCATCATTCAATGGGGAGAGCATTATTGGCTTCCTCTGAAATTGCTGACCTGTCGTAAAACCGTGTACCAGAAAAGAATATATGTAGAATGTGTATTGACACATGTAAATGTAAGTGGGGCTTTGAACTCTTCAACGTTAAATAAACATAACCCAAACCCGAACCATCGAAGAAATCAAAATTGGTTCAATGAACCATTGTCATTGATTCCAATTTCCAATCATAAGACCAACATTACCTTTTAACCTGGGTTGGACATGAATGGCAGTTTCTGTACTAAAGGAATAAACTGTTATTCGGGCAAGGATTTAACTTTAAAGTTTGTTTTCGGGTCTTACGTTAGCCCTGCCTTTCGATATTCTATCACGAATATGATGCACAAGTTCTAGAACTGAATGGAAAGTTACCAACTCCAAAGTCTAGTTTAAAGTCATTGGTAATCTCAGATGGGCCATGGTCAATGGTCATCCAGTTATCCCTAAGCCCTTCCGTCTTGATAATTGTCATTGATAATGAAAATCAACCAAAAAACACAACGCACAACCTTGGCTTTTCGAGCATTGTAGCCCTTAAGATAAGCTAGGGTACATTTAATTTAAATTTGTTCACTGACCAGACGAAATATTAATAGCATGTACTATTCAATTCAGTATATGACTCATGCCTGACCAGGAATAAACATTAATTTTAGCTAATATACTAAGATTGGTTGTTCAAATACAATACGATCTATACATCCGGTCGAATTGATAGCCAATTTTAAATAGGATTATATAATATGTGATATACAGCATGGACCTGTTTTACAGCTACGTAGAATTAGACAAGTTTAATTGGTAAGCTAATGTCTTTGACGGAATTGCCAGAAGGTCATGTTGCACATGGATTGAATTGATTGAAACGTAGTGATATTAGACAGACGGATATGGTTTTGCAGTGCAATTACGTACAGTAATCGAAAATATACAGATATACTGATATTTAAATACTTACAATGGGAACACCACACACGATTTTACAAGAATTATTGTAAGTACACAATACATTGTACATTGACGAGCAAGAGGTCTAGGTATTTAGGTGTTAGTCTTTTTTCATAATTCAGTCCTATTTCATAGTAATCATTCCCGTACTTACTTCTAACTTCTAAGCCTAATTCCAGTTTCCAATGAGGCAACAAGTACGTTCAAGTTGAACTAACATGTACAACATACACAAATATTTATTTTTCTACAACTAGTATTCTACCTTGCTAGCATGTCAAACGTCAAACTAGGGTTGTTCAGTATTCCTATAAATCTAGAGTTTTTCTTCATGCCTCCAATAGTGTTTGCAGTGAGGCAAGGGCATTAGGCATATATGTTTAACATCGAAGAATATGATTATTATATTCCGTGTATTGTCGAAATCAGAATTACAGAAATACTTCATGAGATTCATTGGATATTTCAATTTTTGAAGTTCACAAAGTCCAATTTTGTAAGGCAAAGAATTCAAAATGTTTGAATGAAAGAGTTCTTTCAGAAAAATACTCTAAATTCTTAGGAAAACGTATTTTATCGTTACTCTGCTTGCATAAAATTTCGAACTTTCACAAATCCGCAACGCCGTCGTCCTAGCTTTGAGGAAGCAAAACGACAATTTCTTAAGACTTCGAAACAATGGCGGTAGCTGATCTAAAGGGACACGTGGCACGTGACACGTATGGCAAGTGTTGATTCTTTTCTTCTACTATGTATGTAGTCTAGTCTAAATCTGCATTATGCATTACGGAATTCGACAAGTAACCGTTTAAACGCAGCTTCATAAGCTTAAATTTCATGGCAGCTGCACGGTTTAAAGTTTCAACCGTCGCTAATCGCATGTCGCATGTCAGTATCAGTCAAAAAACGACGCTATTTTCGTATTCGCCTAATACTGAGTAATAATTTGTATATCCTATCAACCAACTACGCTCCAGGACACCAACATTTGACAAATTCATTAGTATTACTAGCTTTATACATACATGAAACTATAATTAGGAAGCAGGTTCCTAAATTGCATGACCAACGACCAACTATTTGACCGGTAACCGAAAACGATATACAAAAAACGATATTTCTATATACACTTTTTTACAATACATTCTATCTATATATAACGCCGAGCAAAGCCAGAACTTTCCTATTACTTAACGTAAGCTCTTAATTCCCTTAACGTTTGTTATTGTTATTATTACTACCTTGGGCGTGAATTCGGCGTAATTGCGCAGACAGAAATGGCATTTTTGCGAATTCATACTTGTGCCAATTTATATACAGATTGTCCCAATTAGAAGGAGAATTTTTCGAATTTCGCGGTACAACAAAAACAGAAAAGTCACGTGGTAATAAATTCCAAAAATTTT
>JAQFXZ010001609.1:0-11533 GCA_034694025.1 Ceratophysella scotica | reverse complement strand
GAAAAGTTTTGGTCAATTTTTCGGGTTTTGGGTCACTTGGGGGTTGCGGGGTCAAATAAACTCCAAAATTTATATTTGCCACACGTTCACTATTGTTTTTAAGAATTTCCAAGAGGGTACTCCGAGACACTCCGAGACGGTTTTCTTGCGCGAACTTCATATTAAGCTATTAGCTGCAACAACAAACAATCTTTCCTACAATAAAACTTTAAAAACATGATCGAAGTTAAAGGTCACAGGTCACTGGGGTCACTGCCACTGTGCGTTGTTTTCTACCCAGACATGTATGAAGTATATCTAGACCGCTTAGCTATATACTTATACACATATATACATGACATTGTATACTTATACTTATACATAGATAGTTACTTTCATTGATACATAGTATATCTATCGTGCTACCAATGGCTATTGGTTATGAAAAGCTAAATTTCAGAATTTTGATTTATTTCACAGGGAGGAGCCAGGAGTCTCCATATTGCCGCTCGTCATGGACATGCGGCTATGATCAGTAAACTTTTGGAGAAGGGAGAGAAAGTTGATGCCACGACCAATGTAAGATATGATATAATAATATAATCTTTATTTGTACTCCATAAAATTGATGTTCGCTGTTCGTAAATATAGATAGGCGGACCACGCCTTGGTTCCAACCGAGAAGCGCGACACGAAATGCGCGACACCAAGAACAAAAAATCTAAAACTAACTTGACCAGAATTTAATTAAAATCCTGTTACGCGTTCCTAACCTAAGCTGATCTATGTATGTCTATCTTTTAGTATCGCGCTTTTTGTTTCGCACTTTTTCTATTGCGCCAAGACCATATCTCATCTACGTAAGTCCACAGAGTCAATTCAATATTACTACATACAGCATATTGGAAGACTCTTTGTTTTGCTATGCCCGATTCTTGCTTTCGAAATCCCTGAATCAACTTTCCTCTAGTTGAAAATTGCCTGACAACTGACTGACAACTGGATTTTTAACAGCTAAGGTTTTAACTTATCTTTGCGCTTTGTGCATAATTTATCCAGGACAACTATACAGCACTCCACATAGCTGTAGAGTCTGGAAGGCCGTCCGTAGTTGAGACGCTTCTGGGATTTGGGGCTCAGGTTCACATCAAAGGTAAAGCACGTGAATGAATGAACACTAGATACGTGACTAGCAAACGTTTCTTCAAACAAATTGCTTTATTTGTAGGTGGAAAGGCTCAAGAAACTCCACTGCATATTGCTGCCCGAGTAAATGAAGGCGACAAGTGCGCTCAAATGCTGCTCAAGTCTGGAGCTGATCCAAATATTACCATGGAAAACGGAGAAACCCCGCTTCATGTTGCTGCTCGAGCAGGACGCCTCAGAATCATACGTCTGCTGCTGAACGACGGAGCGGACCCTATTCATAAATCAAAGGTATTTGACCAAATATGAATATTAAACATCAAATCACGAGCCACTTGTTGTGCGAATAGTGTCTCACACCAAGATTAAATATTGATTGGACACTTCGAATTCTTTCAGCACATACCGCACTTACGAATATCTTATGTTCTGACGTGTATGTGAACTTTCAGGATGGAGAAACACCTTTGCACCTTGCCTGTCGATTCGGCCATCTGAGGGTAGTCACAGAACTATTGAAGCACATTTCGAAAGAACGAGGAGACACGGACGTCGGCCTGTACATCAACAGCGCAACCAATAAAGGAGAATCAGCCCTTCATTATGCTTCCAAACTAAGCGAAGCGACGTCAACGAACAAAAATATGCATGATGCGGCTCGTGAAATTGCGCAACTCCTGCTGAACAGCGGAGCATCAGTGTATCAGCAAACTAAAGATGTATGACTCTTGCTATTCGCTGACTATTAGGAATTGAGATTACGTAATATCAGTTCATTAAAGGTTTTTAAATCTGAATATAGACACATGAGACTCCGTTCCACTATTGTGCACGGGAAGGGAATAACGACATATTGCTGGAGATGCTTAGGAGAATGACTCCGGTTGAGTGTCAGAGAGCTCTGAACAAACAATCGACGAAGGGCTGGTCTCCCCTTCTCATAGCTTGTCATAAAGGTCACAAAGATGTGGCCAAAACACTGCTCGAGAATAATGCCAGAGTAGATGTGTTTGACAACGATGGACGCTCCGCTCTTCATCTCGCTGCTGAGCACGGTTATCAGGTGAATATATAAAATTAGAACGAGTCAACCAACTGTCGTACGGCTTCAACACCTTCGATTTTCTTCTTGGGTTCATTTTCCACTTACGAAGCTCAAGCGAAGATAAAATACTTAGTTTGTTCTGGCCCGTTCCTTGTTCTTTCGTATTTACCTATGATTCTCCTTGTGCGTTTTGAATTTGCTGTAAATCTTAATGCGATCTTGCGACTTTCAGGAAATATGTGGAATGCTACTAAAACACAAGGCCTTTATCAACGCTAAATCTCGAATTGGTTACACGGCTCTTCACTTGGCGGCTACCAAGGGATATACTAAGCTGTGTCTATTTCTAATTCAAGAGCACAATGCCTACGTCGACGCAGTAACACTCGTAAATGCCTCACATTACTGAAATAAGAAAGACTGCAGACACGATAGTTCAATCGACTAAAACCTTGATTCGCCTTGTTTAGAAAAAGCAAACACCACTTCATTTGGCTGCTGAGTCAGGTCAAATTGAAGTTTGTCGTCTTCTCATGGGCCTTCGAGCTAATCCTGATGCTGCAGATGAGAAGGGCCAGAAACCAATTCACCTCGCGGCTCAGAACAATCATGGAGATGCAATTAAGCTTTTTCTCAAGAGTCAACCTGCTTTGGTTTCCAGTTCTACGAAGGTTAGATCTTGTTTTATATTAATTTAAACGAATCAACACTGTCGCAAGTCTTTCACCACTGTACTAATTTAGGATGGAAGTACTTGTGCTCATTTAGCTGCCATGCAAGGCTCCGTTTCAGTATTAGAAGAACTCATGAAGTTTGACAAACAAGGCGTGATTTCGGCCAGAAATCGGAGTACAGATGCCACTGCGCTTCAACTAGCTGCCGAAGGAGGCCATTCAGATCTGGTCAGGGCACTACTGGATGCTGGAGCATCAGCAACGGATGAAAACAGGGTATTTAATCTACTTTAATTACATGTCAGTATTTCTATATTCATTAACAAGTTTTTGATAGAATTGTCTAAATTAGTTCCACTGGCTGATAGTACTGATTATCATGGTTTTAACTTAAGAGGAATTTGCAATTCTTGATGTATGCATTCTATCAATATCCCTTCAAGGCTGGCTATGCTGCAGTACATTTAGCTTCCAAGAACGGGCACACAAACGTCATTGACTCGTTGCGAAACTCGCAGAATGATGCAATTAGTCTGAGTAGTCGAAAACTGGGACTGACAGCTCTACACATCGCCGCCTATTTTGGCCAAACAGGTAAGTTCTTGCCAAAGCAACTTAATCTCCAGACTGTAACTTTTTCTTTACAATTGGTTCTGATAATTATGACGGTCTTTGCAGAAACTGTTCGTGAACTGCTAGCTTACATTCCTGCAACGATCATGTCCGATCCTCCGATTTCCCTGGGTTCTAGTTTTTTGAAGGAACTTGGAACAGAATCTGGACTTACACCGCTACATTTGGCAGCCTATTCTGGAGAAGAAAACGTTGTTCGGCTCTTGCTAAATTCTCAAGGTGTATTAGTGGATGCACCAAGCGCCAATTTGGGATTCAATCCATTGCATTTAGCTTGTCGTGGAGGGCATCAGTCAGTAGTCGGATTGCTTCTCAGTCGTTCGTCTGAGTTGTTGGAAAGTAAGGACAATGAAGGAAGGACCGGATTGCATATTGCTGCTGTGTACGGTCATCATCCTATGGTCGAAATCCTGTTGGGTCAAGGAGCTGAGATTGACGCTACTGACAAGGTTGAAACATTCTATGGTTTTATACCATATTCTATGGTTTTATACCAGTTGGTAACTATTACTGAGATGTTCCAAGTGATACTAATCCAAAGTTTCAATCTATTCAGGAAAACTGGACACCGCTGCATTGTGCTGCCAAAGCTGGGTATATCGAGGTTGTTAAATTATTAGTGGAGAGCAGCGCTTCACCTCTAGCGAAGACGTCGAAAGGCTTGTACCCAATCTGGTACGCTGCCTCGGAGAATCATAATAATGTGCTGAGCTACCTGATGAAAACAGAACATGATTCATATGGCCTTTTGGACGATCGGGAGGTAGGATATTTAATTTACTTGTACGTTGTAGTAAACCAAGCCCCATGCAATGTTGCATTTGTTGAAGCTAATATGGATAATTGGCTATTATGCATAATAGCCGGCTAATATGGAAAATGAACTTCAAACAACGTTGATTAATGCTTGCAATTATATGTATCCGATTTCTGAGGTTCAGCTGCTCCTACTCAGAATTTTACGCTCTTTCCAATGTTTTATTTCTTAATTCAAACAGATGCACCTGAACCAGCCTAAAAACATGATTGTTGATTGATTTGATTAGGGATGAATTTACTTTGTCTGGACCCGTGTATGTTGATTTAATGTGCTTTGGTGTATCGGATCGAATTAACAATTACACCATTGGAAAGGGCGTAAAATTCTGAGTAAGAACACAGGCTTTTGTACATAATAGCCAGTTATAAATATTAGCTCCAACACCACCACCATTGCCTCGCAGAGTTCTGAGCCTATTGTCGCCTCCAATTACCATGTCATGGTTGCCTCCTTATGGACTGTGATTTAATTCAAGTTATGCAAGATTAGTTTAAGTTAGGTTAGGTTTAAGCCTAACATAATCGAAACAAATTCTGCGGCGTTCCCGAAACCTAACCTTTTGTGGAAAGCCAACGCAGGAGGTAACATATATCATGGGTTTGGTTTACTTTTGGCTTGGAAGTAAGCCGCCTTATACTCGTGAATATTATAAGCTATCTCCGCTATTTGAACCTCGCGGCTAAAACTTACATATGAATAACGTTAAGTGTCCCAAAAGAAGCTACCAATAGTTGAGATAACTTATAATACTCACGAGTACACTTTTAATCAAAAAATACCTTACAAAATGAACATTTTGCCTAACGTTTTTTTTGCCTTACTTCATTTATTTTTCCCCGCACTTTTCATTTATTTTTGACTTACTTCTGTTGCATGTGAAAAATATGTAAATAAACATGTATTGTTAAAAAAAACATAAAAAAAAGATACATAAAGATATATGCGTAGGCATACGAATACTAGGTAAACTACGTATTAAACGATAAAGACGAAGGTACATTCAACTTTCTTGTGTACTGTACTTAGAGTTTGTTGGAATAGAAAACAGTGTGTAAATATTATTCGTATTTCTATGGTCAAAGAAAGGTCAACCTATTGTTTCCCTGGGTCAGCTGCAAGCTGCAACAGTTATGTGAAGGAAATTCGGTCAGCAATGGCAAAAATTGCACTGCTAAGTCAGCAAAGATCTCTGCGTTTATTATCGTACGCATTCCACACATTTAATTTTTTGAAAATTGTTTTACTAAGAAATGAGTGCTATTCTTTTTAGAATAAAGATTTTTTGCATGTTTTTCATATGCAACAGAAGTAAGTCAAAATTGTAAGTACTTGAAAAAGAACATTTTGCCTTACTTACTTAAGGCAAAACCCGTTAGGCAAAATGTTCATTTTGTGAGGTAAATCTGTATTAAAGTAAGGCGCTTTATTATTAAGCCTTTACTTTTACCGGATATATATTTCGATGTCTTGATTCTCAAATCCACTCAAATTAGTACAATGATGAGGTTAATATAAACTGTTTGTTTGATTCTGTTTTCCGCTAGTTCGTCTACAATTTGACCGTTTGTGGAAAAAACAATGGCAATGAACCTATCAACGAATTTGTACTCTCTTCACCAGCGCCTGTTGACATTGCTGCCAAACTGTCAAATATTCTGGCGGGTCTTTCCACAAGGGTAAGTATTCAATATTGTGGTTCGTCGCACTGTCTGTAGAATTTATTTATTTATTTAATTATGGGTTTACTAAGTTTTGACTACCATCCATAGGAAAAAGAAAGAGCGAAAGACCTAATAGCAGCATCCCGACACTGCGAAGCAATGGCAGCTGAGCTTCTCGCCCTTGCTGCTGGTTCGGAGTCAGCAGGAAAGCTTCTGCGTTCTGTGGACCGTCGAAGTGTTCAGTTTTTAGACGTTTTAATTGAAAATGAGCAGAAGGAAGTGATTGCTCATTCGGCCGTCCAAAGATATCTGCAGGAACTCTGGGTGGGTGGTTTGGGTTGGGCCAGTTGGAAGAAGCTCCTCCTATTCACGTCCTTCATTTTCTGCCCAATAATTTGGATTATATTTTCTCTTCCTCTCGGACATCGCTTCCATAAAATCCCAATTATAAAGTTCATGTCTTACCTCACGTCACACATCTACCTCATGGTCCTCCTGTGCCTTACGAGCATTACTCCCATCTACCCGGTTCTTCGTACAAGACTCTTTCCTTATTGGCACGAGTGGATTTTACTCGCCTGGCTCCTGGGTCTCATAATTTCAGAAGTAACTAACCCGAGTGACAAGGCGGGTCTTGGCTGGATTAAAGTGGCTGTGCTAATCTTTAGTATTTTTGCCATTGTGGTCCATGGTGTGGGCTATTTTGTGGGGAGACAGTGGTTGGGACACATTTTCTACTTCAGAAATCAGCTATTTGCCGTCTCAGTTCTTCTGGCTTGTGTTCAAATCCTTGACTTTCTATCCTTCCACTACCTGTTCGGACCTTGGGCCATTATTATTGGAAACCTTATGAAGGACTTGGCTAGATTTTTGGCAGTCTTGGCTATTTTCATGGTTGGCTTCTCCATGGTGATGGCATCGCTCAATCAGCCATTTTACGCTCGGCCTCCGGACTATAACATCAGTAGCATTAAACCAACCATCACCCAAGGTCTTCCTTCTGGAGGTAGCCAGCCAATAAACATAGCTAAGCATTTACACACGTGTTTAAAGTTTAAATTCAAGTAATAAAAACTTTGAAATTCATACAGACATCGATTTACTTAATAATCGTTATTTGTTTAAATACAGTTCTCATCACCCCGTTGGACACGCTAGAACTCCTTTTCTTCGCTCTGTTTGGTCAAACTATGCCTGACGACTTGAAGTTCGAAGTAGCTCAGCCCAAGTGGACGTTATTCCTTTTCAAATTATTTTTCGCCATCTATCTTCTCGTAACTGTAATTGTCCTCATCAATCTTCTCATTGCTATGATGTCCGACACGTACCAGAGAATCCAAGCTCAGTCAGACATTGAATGGAAGTTTGGATTGGCTAAACTCATTCGCAACATGCATCGTAATTCGACAACTCCGTCTCCCATCAATATTTTCACATCCTGGCTTATTTGGATCATACACCAGTGTCGCAAGAAGCGAGGTATGTTCGCTAATGTGCTCGATTACTTTCCATAAAATTGGAAATAGCAATTTCAGACTATGTAACGCGATTTCGTAGTTACGTTTCATGACGTACGACCAACGTTGCCATTCCGCATATTAAACGCATATATTTCACCATTTTCAGAACCGTTCAACCCGCTCAAATGGGAACGTAAAGGTGCACCAGCTGGTCGAGGAAATATTTTCCAATTTGGCAAGCCTACCCCTAAACAGCGTTGGAAGACTGTATTTAACAAAACCAAGCTCACGCCGCGGGGTAAGGGAAAAGGTTGTTTTATACAAATATTTCGGAGTTTATTATAAACTGAGGGACAGTTGTTTGGGAGATGAAGTGATGTTGAGGAATGGCTTTCTAAGTGAAATCTTGACTTTGTTTCTGCACAGTTTCTGATATTATGCGTCTGAGCGTGGCTCAAGTGAGTCCAATGACACCGGGAAGTCCGCTTCATCCCTTGGGATCCACCATGAGTGTGCATCATCAACAAAGAATAGAAACTGTGGCGGATTGGACTTTAATTTCGAAGAAATACCGTGCCTTGGTTGGGAGAAATGAACCTGCAGCGCCGGAGTATGCTCCAGACCCAGAACAACAGGCGCAGGGCTCCACTCTTAACCTTCCGGCAACAAATGTATATTAAGTGATCTACTGCCCACAGCATATCTTGGAACTGGGTTCAGAGTGGATTTTGTGGAGTAATTATATACCGATGCAATACTATGTCGGCAGTAACACGCGCATGATGTCTCTAACTATGCAGAGTTTTGTTTTAACTATCTCGAGCACGAGACTCGAATAACCAGCACCGTCTCATCCGATGACAAGCACGAGACAAGTCTTAGGTTACGTTTGTGTTGGATTTACTCTTAACTAGTTGTTGCCTTAAGTATACTAATATGTAGAAAGGGCTAGGTTAACTTCAGCTAATTCCTAGTCAAGCTAAGACATATGCTCTAAAACTTGAAAGTAATAATGGAGGCCTCATTCCTGTGTACCTGTTCCAGATCCAGACTTTGTGGTTTAACATTTTACATTTTTAGACACATTATGATGTGTATCAATAAAACTTGTATGTGTTGTCAAGTGTTTAAAGTGAAACCCATTTAAAAAAATCCATAATTGTGTTCTAGCCAACAGCTTTGATTTATGTATATATGTGGCTCTCGTGGCGGCTGGGTCGGCTCAACGTTAAACGTTCTTTCATTGAAGTCTTAGTGGGTCGGGTGTCGGGTCGGACCGAGTGGAAGACTAAATAGAATCAAACAGATCCCCAACTATCATGTCACAAGCTATACCACCGCAAGGATACGGAGTCGGCTCTGCCACGAGGGGCCTTCAGGCCATCAATGGAAAATCTGCCATCTGAAATATTTCTTCACGTAATTAGGCGTAAAACTTCTCCAAAAATGCCTTGCCTTCTCCTCAAATAAAACAAATAAATGACTCTTTAAACGTAAGAATGACAGTTGGCAATGACAGTACAATGACTGTGAACTGTGAACGAGAATGCTAGAGGGACGCATGTTGCTAACAGGTTATGTGATATGCGGACGGACTCTCTGATAATTATGATTACATTATTGTCCTGAGCTTGCTTAGAGAACTATCGTAATTGCGCTAACAGCGGCTTGAAGTAAGTAGGTAGTGAAGAATCACGGTCGGTTTCCAAGGAAGAGTGTAGGACCTGAATTTATTTCTCACAAACACAAATAATTGGTAAGTAGGTAACAAAATCATCAAATACCTATATTATTGGCATTCATTGGTTTACATTAAGTGAGGTCTGAATATTCAACATGTTCTCCACTAAAGAAGTCTCGACCCTTAAGCAATTTGATTAGTCTGGCCACACTCTTCTCACAGGTAATACTTCTGCCAGATCTTTCCAAATCCATGCAGTAGTCGGAGAGATCCTTCGCAGTAGTTTTCTTCAAGGCTGCCAAGTGAATGTCTAGTGGTCCTGGATTATAGTTCAGAACCAAAATGGAAGGTTCCTCACGCCCAGTAACGCACATGAAAGACTCACGAGCCATGCTGGCGGCACAGTAGTAACTCATTGAATTGTACGGGCGTAGAGCTGCATCTGAAGTCATGTTCAAAATGGTGCGCATCTTCTTGTCATCACGAAAGATATTCATGAAGTGTGAGTTCAAGACAACTGGAGCAAAGGCATTGATGCAAAAGTACTGCTGAAGATCCGAAACGTCTTGAATCTTCAATGCCCGAATATTCAAGTTCCCAAGAATGTTGGTTCCGTGAACGATCATGGCGTGCTCAAAGTCCGCAGCATTGGTTCCGTTTTGTGCCAGGAATTCAATGATTGTACGCTCCAAGCCCTGGCCGTCCGGATTTCGAAGATCTTGTGTGCACGTCTGGACTTTGACAGCCTTAGACCCTGTTGTGATCAAGTGCTTTGTAGCTTCAAGACCGCCTATAGAACGGGAGACCAAGAGACTCATGGATCCGGGACCCAAGTTCTTCGCAAATTCAACGGCGCAGGTTTTGCCCAGGCCCTTGGCAGCGCCAGTCACAAGTAAGAAGGTTTTCATGTTCCAGAATTTCATCGTTACCTACAACGCAAAACAAAAAGGATTGTGGTAAGGTAGTAGTGGTGGTGGCAATTTAACTTTATTCCGGGTTGTGCGTTCGCCGAAGGATCTGTTTGTTACCAATACACGCTGCCATGCTATGAGTTCAGCAGGGCAAGCTCGATCTAGTTAGTGCGAGTTCACCAATAATTGTTTACCTGGTTTTATATTCTTGCACATTCACGGAGAAATAAATTGCCTAATTAATTAGGATACTCAGCAATAGCTGGCCCGAAAACAGTCATTTTATGCGTATTATTCTTGCACTTACGGCGGCGTACGCCACACAGGACATATGATATAACATACATAATATGTAACACCTGTCTCAAAAGGACTGACACTCTTTGTCTATTTTCTTTTAAAATCACAATAAAAATATACAGGGTGAGTTAATGATTGTATCCCCCTTTTGAAAAAATCCTGAGCCAACACTGTTCGCTGTATCGGAATTATTTTATGATTTATTGAAATTTTGGTTCATTAAAGGATTTATGGAGAATGAATCAGAATTTTTTACCACTAGAGTGAATTGCGAATTTTTTTAAAAAAAAATTCAAATTTTTCCCCATTACCTGCTTATGGAAGACTTGAACGCAAAAAACTGACCGAAGTCCGGTTGCCCATGTATACGATGACGTTGCTGTTGATCATTGGTAAGCCAGAGACGGAGCCAATTTTCCGACTACCATAGTGCGGCCTCTAATTTTAAAGGAGTGCGAATCGAGGTAATACCAAAAAAGATAGGATACGATACGAATACGTTGAGCCAAGCTTCACGGCACAATCTTTTTTGCATGACAATTATGATGAATTAATTATAATGCACAACGAACGGACGAAGGCCCCTAGTATTGTCAATTGAGATTTAAAATCTTAAACTGGACCTCCTTCGTTCGCGTAACGAGACAGGAGAAGAAGGCAAACAAGCCCTCTATCATTGGATATGAATGGCAGACTTTCTGTCTCCTACTCGTACCTGTGACCTGTGGTGCTTTGCTATCTTACCAAGGATTCTGGTACTGATGTGAGTGAGTACCTATGAACTGTTTCTGACAGCGTGCTGATGCTGATAAATGTGTTCTTACTAAATGTATTCCTACACCTCTGCTATGGTGTAAAGGATATACAGTGTACGCTAGCGTACCTAGTTCTTACGGGCAATTGACCGGCTCCGGCTATCCTCCTGGTGTCTGGATTTAGGTATTTTATATGCCTTGAAGTTCCTTCCGTCCGTGCCCCTCGAAAAAATTTACGTAGGACCAAATACGAATCCAGGTGTCAGTTGGGGACTTGTGATTTGTCGCAATCGGTCGGTGGCCTTCGTATGGTAACTTGTCCGTCTGCCTGCTGTTGTATTTGGTTCCTTTTTGCTTCAAACAGGCATAATATAATGGCATTGGCATGTCATTGGTATTGCCCAAAGTATTGCCGCCCTGGAGTTGAATTTCCCTCCTTTTCTGCCCCACAGATATAGACCTGATATA
>JAQFXZ010001608.1:0-11534 GCA_034694025.1 Ceratophysella scotica | reverse complement strand
CTTAAATAAATAAAACTTGGAGTTTCATGTCCGACTGCTCCATATCCGGTTCAACTCCCAAGAAAACGCATTTCAATCCTTCAACAAACTGTCAAACACATGGTTCTACAAAAAATCTCCGAATTTTATGTTGAAACAGATGCGTGAATAATTTCCATTTCAAACTCAGTCATTCCTCCCTTCCTCGTACGTTTTCCTTGCTCGATTTACGTATTTATTTTTTAGCCAATGCCAGTCTTTCTCCAGTCTCATGATTTCTTGAACGACAATCATACATTGTACTTAATGTTCAACTAGTTTTTCAATTTAGTTATTTCCTTGGTGGTACAGTTGTTAACAGTTTAAGGTAAATCCCCGGGAACCAGTGCAACTTTGAGTTCTTCTCTCGCAGCTAAACTATACTGCCGTTCTGACATGGTCCTTGTAATTGTAGTCGCATTCATGTGTCCAATCAATTGTACATAGTAAGTTCTGCTGAGACCACGTCCTCTATTCTTAGCTATTGTAAAACTGGGTAGAACGTACTTAAGAAATGGTCACAGCACGTGCGAAGGTCCCTTGGCGGGTTCCCAACCTGGAAGCAGTTCTGTTCACTGTCAGGTTGGGAAGCTCATAAGGTCGCTCGGATTTGTACTCTTCAACTTGATTTTGTCCCAAACTATTTTGTGAAATCAACTGTGTAGCTAAAGTGATTGTGTACTAAATTGAGGGTGTTTACATGAAATGAATTTTATACTTAGATTTACTAGGCTTATCAGTAGGATACTTAAGAAAGTAATATGTGACTAGTCAAGACGACAGAAAAGGTGTACGTGTTCGTACAGCCTTACACTCCTCCTGCTTATATTTATTGAGAACATGTAGAACCTGTATACTGAGATGCCGGGATGCGTGAATATTGTGGGAGCTTATTTGACAGCTCTTTTTATGTTGGTTTGTTTTTATTTATTGAGCTAATTAATTGCTTAGTGTGCAGCTCTTAACTAATACTTTGATAAAATACACAAAAGCACAAGTCTAATTCCTCTTCGCTTCAACAGAATAGCCATATACCAAAATTAATTGAAAATGAGGGACAGTTGAAGAGTTCTCTGCTAAAGATTTTCCTGTGACAAGTCTGGCTCATCATCCTTTGGATTAACGAGATTCGACGAAACTCTATGCGTGAAATCTTTGGCGGGAAACTTTTTGGCATGACCTTGTATATGAATACTGCTTAAATCGTATAACATATCTTTAAGTACATACTTTGTGAAAAATTTATACATATATAATAAAGTGTGAGTTGAGAAAACTCGAACTAATTTAAAAGGTATGACTAGCGTCTATAAGAAGTGGGAGAGCCATAACGCCCACTAATGTATATTTCATATTTTGTTAAGAACTTATCCTGATATAAAATTTACGATTTTTGATTCGATCTTGGGTAGCTAGACCTGGTAGTGTACAGAAGTGAAAGAGTAATATTGTTTTATTTATACAAAAAGATCTCATTCACGAGTTATGACGGAAATTGTATTAATAAAGTGGTTGTTCTGTTTTTATGAGAAACTCGAGTCTGCTTGGAGGTTGTGATTCTTTTTTCCCTTCGGTTGGTGTTCGCCCTTCGGCGTTCTTGAAGAAGAAGCCAATAATATTTGGAATCTGGCAAAACGTTAGTGCATGGCATTGCATGCAGAAAGTTTGATTTCCATCTGATTTTTTTTAGAAAAATTCCAACTAGATAGGTACATCATGCGGGATGTACTGTATCCTTATACTACCATGTTTGAGGTAATATTTTATATTTCGACGCTTAGCGTTCAGGTTGGACCTCTGAACTGTAAGACTAGCAAATTACAGCGGAATTTTTGCTTCAATGAACAACCAGTGTAATTTATGTAATTACATTTTTAATTATTAGACGCTCTTGCCTGCCAAGATTATGTGGGTGGAATAGATAATAGATTGAGTATTTTGTATCTACAAGACATTCACATGCGAGGCCTAGACTGACATGAAATTTAAAAAAAATATATTATCTTGCCACATATTTAAGGCCTTGCCACACGTTAAAGCATTGATAGGCATAAAATTTGTGGCATGTATGATCTTACCAAGTATTAAAGCGTGTACAGCTCATGCAAAGATAGGCATAGAATATGTGGCATGTATGATCTTACCACATATTAAAGCGTGTACAGCTCATGCAAAGATAGGCATATAATATGTGGCATGTGTGATTTTGCCACATATTAAAGCGTGTACAGCTCATGCAAAGACAGGCATAGAATATGTGGCATGTATGATCTTGCCACATATTATAGCAAATAACGCAGGCAGCAGAGACAGGCAATGAATATACGGCATGAAAGATCTTGCCCAGGGTCCACTTAAACCCATGGGTCTTTTTGGGATATATTTTGGGCATGTATTGGTAAATGCATATGCGAGCAATTCAACCATTTTTTTTAAAATAGAGATTGGCTGAAACATATTAAAAAATGTTGCATATTTTGCATATGCTCATGGCGGCGGCTCGTTGAGTTGTCACATGTCGACTTACCCTTCGACTTCAATCATGTGTCATATTCCTATTGCAATAATGGTTCAAATTAGGAAGGAAATATGCGAATGACAATCAGTCCTTTATCCTTTATATGGAAATTTCAATGTCACTTATTAATCTACGAATGGGAAATTGAAACTGATTTATTTATTCTTATTCAATAAACCCATTCAAATCGGACATCCACTATTATGTAATAATCAACTTCCACATGACCTTCTTCGAAACTGTCTTCCTGCCTGATGACACGTACTTTTACTTGAGTTGGTCGGTTCTTCAAAGATATTTCCTACTATTACATTCTTCATCCTGTTCTGTGTATCTGCGTCAGCTTTGAGGCTAAGAAGTGACATAGCGTTACTAATGCCCCAAATGGTGGATTATTAGCATTCGTCCAATTTTTCTCGTCGGTCAAATATTCGCTAATAGTTTTAAAGCGAATACGACACATCACTGGATCAGAAATAAAAATCAGAATTTACATATACCTAAATAATTTGTCGTTTATTAGGAATTGGATTATACGATCGAACTTCGATACCACGAACTATATTTAACCAACTTTTCGTACCCACCCAGGAATTATTGAGTCAACCCAATGGCGAAGACGCAATTGTCGCATTTGCAATGCTAACCGCGGTTTAGGAAATTTCTGCGGTGAGGAAATTGTTTGATTGGTCTGCAATACATCAGCAAACTTCTTACCTATGTATATAATAATCTTTGATATTTCGGGTGGTAAACGTATAAGTATTCAATTTTCTACAGCGTTTGAGTTGCCTTTTCAAGACCTTAAATAGTTGGTGTACAGATGCAGAGAGAATAGGTTTTTATTTCCCATTATTTCCATTTCAAAACATTACTTTGTAATGATATTTATTTTGTACAATACGATAAACTGGAATAAAAACTTATCTATTCTATAGTGATTTAAGCTAAGAAGATTGAACTATGCTTTTGAGTAGTGTTCCATGAATACGTACTTAATATATAGGTAGGTATATGTGCTGTGATGCATTATAAGTATTTATTTCCGTAAAACTAGGATATCAACGTGTTTTAGCCATTCGGAATGTGGCTTGCCTGCTCGTTGGAACTTGGAACTTACCGCCATTACTTTAATGAGAATGAGAATGATAATTGATTATACTTAACAAGGATTGCGTAGCTCTTGGCCTACATAGGATAATACACTAGTGCTGCATGTCTGTTCCTTTCGGGATCCTTCCTTCCCATTATTCATTTCCGACTCATAGCGTTTGCCATTCGTTTGTCATGCCATTTTGGTGAGCTGATGCTTTTAGCAAAGTCGAGTGCTGATAGGATTCAGACCCTGGCCGCTTCTCCATATGGCCATCCGATGATGGAACCACACCTGTAAAAGCATTCCAGAAACAGAAAGTGGGTTAGATTTAGATTCCCGAATTGTTCAGAATTGGTTTCATATTTACTACCAATGCAGTGCCAAATATGCGGAATTCCATTTGTGAGGTTTTCATAGGATTAAATGAACGGACAAGGTGAAAAAGCGCAATTATTCATGCACGGTTGGAGCTTATGGATGCTAAATCTAGCACGAGCAAACGCTTCAGCTTCCTAAACGTGGAGAGTGAAGATATCTCACAAAATGACAAGTTCATTGAGCGCTAACTGATCTTAAAGTGTAAAAAGAGAGCTAGACTGGATACATTCCGACTACTAAGCTAGACTACCAATTAATGAGGAGAAATTGGCTTTGAAGGTCATGACTTTCGTGGTAAAACTTGGGCCTATCAGTGGACGAAGGATTTACTTGAGTGACTCTATAGTCAAACCCTTCTTTTACTGCCGCACAAACAATAGCTTAAAATGAAGGAACCTTGACTCGAAAGGATGGGACGTACGGTGGATTGGATATCAGACTGTCAGGGAGACAATCTTCTTAATCTTGCACACTTAAATACGCTGTAATTTCCGTAATTGATGAGCCTCCTTGTGCCTGACATTCTGACACATGTGAGCAAGTGCGAGGTTAACAAATCTCAGGCTTAAGACCCTCCACCGTTCAATCCTCACCCTAATTTATGCCTCATAAATCCTTTGTAGGACGAATTACGAAAGAAGGCCCCGTTCCTTCTTCTCCCACTGAATTTACAAACAATAGTCATAATTTGTATGTATAGAATACACTCAGAGGTTACACTCTGATCCGTGTCAAACGCAAGATACATGAGCTAACAACGTGTAGTAGTTTTAATGCTTAATGTAATGTAAACTTGTGAAGACCTTGCTAACCAGAGTAATAAAAATTTTCAAGCTTCCAATTGTCAAGATGCTTGACAACTGGAATCCTATAATCCATGCTTAGCTCCCTTGTAAATGACTGAGAATTTGCGGTCGCTTTTAAGCCTAGCCATGAAGGCACAAATTCTCACTAATTGGCTTTTAAAAATTCATAAATTTCTATTCAGTTTGCAAATAAATTGCGATTATTCCTCCTTTAGCCTCGACTATATGGTATTGCATACATCAAGAACCAAGGTGGTAAAGTCAGATAAGTACTAATGAACAAAATGCAGATTTGCAGATGCAATATTTTTTAAATAAAAGATAGCTTTGCTTGCACATGAAGAAATCACTACTCATATCTTATTCCATGAGTAGTGGTGCCACTTAATTTACTACGTGTACTGTACAGTAAATGCACATAACATTTGTAGTATCGAACGGAACCTGTCTTTGTGGTAAAGCATCATAGCGAGAAACTCAGTCGATATGCATCTCAAACAGATTTCATAAGGCAGATTACTAACTTTAAATTCATGACTGGAATATTTTTTGTATATTCGCACTAAGTCCCGTACAGTTTGATTATTAAGATCGTCTTCAAATATTTCGATTTTCCATACAAATGTCTGCAGGGGGCTTTGTACCTTTCAGGGAAATGAATGTGAAGTTGAACCATTTTTGTAGTTTCAATGTAATTGTTGGGATTTGGGATTGCAGCAGAGCGGAATATAAAATACAAGAAATCTCGATTTTTTTCTGAAAAATGTACATTGTGCGGGTATGGTTGATCTCTCCGTGCCAGATAGGGCTATGATTTAACCATGATTTAGCATTATGCTCTTCCATTCTGAGAAATAGGAAATACAGCACGCCAGGTTAACTCTGAAGTTCAACCGTGCGATGAAGAATGCATAGAGCTCATGAAATATTAAAATATAATCAGAAAATATGATTTGTACCTTGACTTCCTCATCCGTCAAGCAACATTCGGCTGCGATGAGCATAATCTCGCTTGAACAGGGATTCTTGGTTCTCCCAAACTGTCTTTCCAAAAGCTCAGCCTGATCTTCCGTGAGTCTTAATTCGACGGATCTTGAGTTTGGGGTCAGACCTTGCTGTGCCTGTTGTTGTGATGTCAGTCTCACAGAGCCCGTTGTCGCCATTTTTTATGAGTTTTCTGAAATTACAGGCACCAAGAATATTAGATCTGCATTAAATATTAGAGCTTCGACTAATGAAAGCATACCTACTCATAAATATTGGGAAATTCTGAAAGTATTTGGATTTATAGAACAAATTACGTGATGCGACATCAGCAATTCTCATGACGCTATATAGGAATTGAGATTAGAATATTTGCATAAGGTGAGGGAAAGGTGTGGAATTTCCGAAGGAAATGCTTCAATCTCGTGTAATCCAACCGGATGTAAATAAAGAAGATGAACACATGCATTGACTATTGAAGTATGCATAACGCGTAAAAAGGATCAAATATCAGGGATGATAGCGTCATCCAACACGCATAAACTAACAATTAAGCCTTTACTTGCACAAAAATATGCCAACACCTTCGACTGAAGAGATAGATGAAGTGTTACTGAAACGTGAACTGAAAACACAAACCACAATGTGTGGAATGACGCATTCGCGTTCAGTTGAATATCAGTTTTCTCAAATATGAATGAGATCATCAGAGAGTGAATTATGTCAGTCGTGTCAAGATCGGGACATGCACACACTGGCTGAATGTGTACAAAACACATCCACACATGTGAAAAGATTTGATTACGAATCACCAGCTTCTTGCGGTTTTATTAGTTTATTGTTTATTTTCAATGTCACCGTCACGATAATTGATCCAGTCATAGCCACAAAAAAATTAAACTGGAATTAAATATATTTGCATGAGAAGAGACGTGGAGAATATTGCGCCTTTGTTTTATGCCTGGAGTCTGATTTCGTGAATTTAATAAAATGCATACTCCTTTCAATATATTCCAGTAGATAACCCAATAAAACTCAAACTTGCTTACCTTGAGTAAAAACGGAATAATTTCAATTTAATTGATTGGATATGCCTCCGGGTATGCCTCCTCGTGCTCAGGTGCAGAAAACAACACCTCGTCTTGATTGTTTAAAACAATAGGTAAATTAAATAGCGTAGCTCGATGCTGATGAGTAGAAAATAGGAAAACGGAACTAGTGCGTGAGTAGTATTAAAATTGATGTATTTAGTTTGATTTTACTGGCTCGAATTTTCCTAATCTTTTTGCAAAATTGTGAGTGGCGAAATATTGAGAGTAGTACGCGGATGAAAGGTTAGTACGTGAGTGAAGCTCAGTGTGCAAATTCAGAGGCTCTTCACTTGTGTTCGTGTTTCCACCCAATAAATGCCAATGTTTCTAGTCTGCCCTCTCCTCTGGCTAATAATGTACGTGCATAATAATGTGAGGCCGTAAATGCCACCACAACCGGAGTTTGTACGTGGTACGAAATGCAGAGGTAGATATATCCAGTCTTTGTTCCTATATGAATAACTGAGGTTAGTTTAGAAATGCTAATTGAATCAGCGTTCCTTCTTCCAAGGGAAGAAGACAGGACCTTTGAATACAACACTTACATAAGACTTGATGCCACTACTAATATCCCACCAACCAACAACATCATGAATAATGGGCCATGCCTAATTACGCAACGTGGCAGGATCCGCTGGCATACGTAAATGCGGATAGCGGAAGATAATATGCTTGATACTATTGATGAGTTCAATGTCGCAACTTCATGAGACATTTGCAGGAACAAAGGAAGCATAATACGGGTTTGATGCTCTCCGCAGGTAGTAGGTAGGAAAACGAAGTGGAGATTGGCGATACGTAAGTTTCCGTGATTTATATTCAAAAAACTTGTGCGTACATGAAAGGATACCTTGATCTATATGCTGTAGTTAATTTCGCGTGTAAAACATAAACATTGAGTTTTAGTTTTGCCCATTTAACCCCTTTTGATCATGTATTTCAGGCGTTTTGCCCGGGCGGGCGAAACGAGCAAAACGGGCATCTGGTCAAATAAAATACGATACTAATAGCAGAAAAGTTTTGAGCGTGCAATCAATTTGACATTTCATTGGGATGATTAGTACTTCCAGTTTAAATCAATTTGCATCAATTTGATAAATGCTTAGTTTTGACCGGGATGATTCCATTAGATAATCAGAAGAATGGGAATAGGTCGAGGTCGATAGTTTAGTTTCTGCAAGGACGTTCGCTCTTCTGGAGCATCATAATAGCATAGTATTCTTCCTTCCTTCACGTTGGGCGTAGTTTGTTTTGCACTAGAATCTGATTCTCTGATTCTGAGATTTCTGAGCTTCCACTAACCTCAATATAGGCCTGGTACAAATTAGGTAAAGTTCAAGGCCAGATGGGCCAGATTGAACAATTCTATTCAGCGGAAGCTAAATGGAATGGAATGGTACAGAACGACTCAGCGAAACCGATGAGAGCTTTAAAAATGTCTTCCCAACTCTCACTAACTGAATCACCGTTTTACGTTTGTCGTGTCAGTCACTCTGAACATAAAGTGAAGGGCGAACCAATTACGATAATCGCCTATTGGTTTTAACAAATTAAACTAATAAACCTTTCCAACTGCCTTTCTTTTTGGCTTTAATTACAGTCCGATAAGGAAAATCATTCACGGATTCCAAAATCCAAACCAATTAAACCGCTACTATTCGAGAAAGTCTCACATTAATCCTTTCATCGAAGGTCTTGTTGAGTAATACTTAGAATTGCTAGCCACGTAGTATTGGTGAGACAATGACAGAGCTATATCAATTATCAAAAATTCATCTATCCATGCAAAATGACAATTACCATCGGAATTTAAAGCAAGACCTTGATACCACATGGAAATTCTCTTTCACTGCAGAAGAGTTTAGTGATCTCTAAATACTCAGGATCGGCAGGCTAGACACTTGAAACTTGAAATGCCGCTGACGTAAGATAAACATCAGATCAGAATAGAACCACTCTTGAAGTGCATGCTGCCTCGGTACTTAACAGTTTCCATGAGCTTATCTTGGTGATATTGCTGGGAAAGGTGTTGAACAATATGTCGTTGTTTAAGTTATGGTAGCTCACGATGACTCAGATCGGATAAACCCATGATGAACGTTTTTAAGTGCGTTTGATAGTTCACTATGCGTTTGATTGCTGTTTCAAAAAAGCGGCCGGAATTTTTTTGGCAAATTAACCTGCCGATATTGGCATTCCATTCTAACCAAAATCCAGGTAAAATGTTCGGAACTCAAATCACAAAATGTTGGTCGTTCATTAATTATGCGACGGTTAAAATAAAATGGGTCCACGATAAAGAGAATTTTGACGCATCCAGTTGATATGCGATTTTGGTAAATAGACAAGCCGTTTGTGTCGCCAGCGCTGTGTGATTGCATAAATAATATATGAGATTAATAGCCGGTTCGTCGGCTCCGCCTCCTGCTACACAGGCGACTTTAGTACCAACAAACAAACGCAGCCAGAGTGAACACAATAAAAAATGTATTAATGTTCAATTATGAATAAATTATTGCTTAGTTCTGTGATTTGCGATATTGAAGTTCAATAGTACTGAGTTCATGTCGTCAAGAGGAAGTTGTTGGCATTGTTGTATATTTTTTCGTTGCTTAGCCGTTTTTTGCAGAAGTGCATTAAAGTTAAATGTGACCCGTTGAGCATGACCCCGTGACCCCACTGACCCCAAGTTCAAACTTGTCCTTACTTTTGAATCGAATAGTTATGTTGAAAATTTCAGGTCAATCTGTTGAGCATAGGTCGAGTTATCGTCGCCACAGAAAATATGAAACGTCAAAGTCTGCAGTTATTTTATTAAGGTTTAGACAATGTTGATACAATGCAAATGCGAATTATCCCTATGCACTGCACTGAAGTACTTTGAGAGGTAGTACTTGGAACCGGGGAGTTCAGATAACACCGGCTTTCACAAACGCCAGAGGCATTGACATTAACTCATCATCAAGATAAGATATTTAGGATTGCGGAATAATTGATAGGTGTAAGACGAAAAATAGTAGTAAATAGCTTATGCTGACATTGAGGGGATGATTTTTTTGGTATTCTTCCAAAAATGAAAGATGGTAAATGGTAATTACGAGTATAAATTACGTAAAACATTCCTTCAAGCTTTAATTCAACAATATGCGATTATCATGACAAAGACTGGACGTAGTTATCAGTATCAATGGTGTTAGCTAGCACTGAGCACAGGCAGATTGTCAACAACATATTAATTCCTCACTACTGCGTTCTATTCTTAGACATTGTAATTTGTAATCCATGAGGCATAATGCCTTTGTTCGAAAAGAGAAACCTGTTGAATGCGGCTGCATAGCGTTTTGAGTCTTATGTTGGAGGTCGAGGAATGCAAATTCGGCATCACAACAATTTGAATTTAGACCTCGTAAATATTATTTTCTGCATATTTTTATATGGATTCTTCTTTCTTCTTGACAAAATGCTCGCTCGTGTTATTGTAAGCCTTGAATGAGCTTGTCATAAACACTCATGTACGGCATGTCTCAGAAATTGACCAAAATCCATAAATAATTTTAAAGTGACAGGAAAGTGGTAAAATTCTTGCTTTCTTTTTAAAATTAAAATTATTGGAATAGAAATGAAATAATTGGGCAAAAAAAAGTAACATAATGGATCGATGTCATTCCCAACTGACCCGGAATCATTAACACATCCTCCAATTCCACTGAATTTAAATATGCGTTTACCATTTATCCAATGTTGTGCCTGTGCCTACTACTGCCACATACAAGTCTAATACAATGAGAAATGAGAATCGAAAATCAATCCTATCTCTAGTGTAGCATTTGTTGTGACTTTGGAGAACCCATATGTCTTTCCTGGATACCTACTCGGCTTTCTCTTTCACACTCATTTAATTCTCTTCAGAATCAGGCCTGGGAGCTACTATGTATGCAGTATGCACTTCAACAGTGTGTTGTGAAATTTAAGAAACGACAACTAAATTAGCTCAACTAAGTGTTAACACGAGCTCGATTGGAACATTAGCAACAGCACGCATAATGCAGATCAAGCTCCGCTACGATGCTGAGAATCCTAAACATAAAGATGTCGTGACAGCAGTAGCCTGGACCGGTGCAGATGAAGTAATTTCCTGCGGGTAAGCTAAACAACATTAATTAGCCGATAAAAGTTCGATACAATATCATCGGACAGTTCAATCGACGTTCGATTGATGAACAAAGTTCAGACATTCGAGGATTCTGGCCACGCTCATGCTCTTATGCGTATTTCCTACAGTAGCTGCAGAGCAAATTGCAAGGAACGAGTGAGCCTAGTTACACGATGTATTGGATTAAAATATGCAATGAAATAAGCAAACAAGCATGTAAATTATTTCCTGAAGTTGTTCATCGGAAAGTCTCTACTAAGGAATTGGGTATTGAATTGAAAAGAATGATTAATGTACAAAATTTACCTGACAAGCGTCGTACAGGGCTGGGCAAAATCATTTGATTTTGAAAATCAATGACTTTAAAATCATGATTTTGGTCATCTTTCGGATTTTCATTTTAAAGAAGTAATAACTGATTTTGTATTTTGATTTTTACTGTAGAAAATATGATTTTGATTTGAAAAACCACGATTTTCCGCAGAATTTG
>JAQFXZ010001607.1:0-11535 GCA_034694025.1 Ceratophysella scotica | reverse complement strand
GTTAGCATATTTTGATATCGTATGACGATATGTATTGTGTAGCGCTTTTCTTATGGGAAGCAACTTGTCATATGCTTTGTTAGGTTAGGTTGTGCCGAGCCGTGTGGTATTATGCGAGCAGTGTGGTCAGCAGGGCTGGGCAAAATCATGTGCTTTTATAAATCAATGATTTTGAAATCATGATTTTGGTAATCTTAAGGATTTTGATTTTCGGATTTTGATTTTGAAGAAGCGCTCTGATTTGTATTTTGATTTTGTAGAAGTATCTATTTTAATCTGGAAAATCACGATTTTCAGCTAAATTGGCGATTTTAAATCCCGATTTGATTTTAAATCCCGATTTGATTTTAAATCCCGATTTGATTTTAAAATCACGAATTAAAAATATATCGTTGATTTTGGTTTGATGATTTGATTTTGACGGCAGCAAGTCATTGATTTGGATTTTGAGATTTTCAAGGCGAATTTTAGGTGATTTTGGTCAATGATTTTAAGTCATTGTTTAATGATTTTGCCCAGCCTTGGTGGTCAGCCATAAATAAGCATTACGCTGTATCAATGCCGATTCCCATGTACGATTTCAAGATATGTATTCGGTTAAGGTATGACTATATATAAATGCTACTTCCGCTTCCGCTACTTCGTTATTTTATCAGAAAACCAGGAAAATTAATTGTTTGTTGACGCTGTTTGACTCTGCTTTTAGACAAATGAAGGAAACAGAGGATTGGCAACATGACATTTCCAACAATACCTGCATCGACTGGAACATTACACAGAACAACCCGTATCCCGCCATAAACTTGAACTTATTAAAAAGTTTCAAAACTACCGTTCAGGACAACATGATGGGTCCATACACTTTGAAGGAGAATGGGAAAAACTACCCAAACTTCAAGATGAAGATTCAGCGCTTAATATTCAATGCTCATGCTGCATCTCCGCATACAATCCAAGATATTGGCTTCTGGAACTCCGGACTTGGAAATAAAGAATTGATCACACTGCATCAGGATCAGTTTAACACGTCTCAATCGAGGTTGAAGGAGCATAACGTCCGAATTGTATTCCGCGTCGTTACAGTCATTGTATGTAGTTCTATTCTCGCCCTATTTTTAGTAGTGTCTGAACTAAATCTAAAATTAATTAACGGATTTCTGATTTGTCATGGGAACATCCAGCAACCTCCATTTGTGTCCAGAATTCCCGGTTGCAAGGAGGAAGGAAAGTACACGAACTGCTTCAAGGGCTACTGCCTGGACTTACTGAAAAGAATTCAACAGGAAATGGACTTCTATTTTACGATTCGAGAAGTGAAGTCTGGTTATGGGTACATGAATGACAAACCTCCGCATGAGTGGAATGGCATAGTCAGGGAACTTCAGGACAGGGTAAGAATGCAGCCCTTCCATAGGCGAAGCGATTGCTTTTCGAAATCAATTGAACCTGCCAAAATATTTCAGAAAGCGGATATTGGTCTCGGGGCTATGTTTGTAATGTCTGAGCGAGAAAGTGTGATTGACTTCACGGTTCCCTACTACGACCTGGTGGGAATCTCCATTCTAATGAGCAAACCTAAAACACCCACCTCGCTTTTCAAATTCTTGACCGTGCTCGAGAACGATGTTTGGACGTGTATTCTGGGAGCCTTCTTCCTTACAAGGTTTGTTTCTGGTTGTGGAAACTCAACCTCAACACATTGAAATTGCCGCTGGTCAGGCCTAGACAAATCATTTTATTGGTCATCTAAAGAATTTTGATTTTCGAATTTCGATTTTCGGATTTTGATTTTCGGATTTTGATTTTGAAGATATGAGCTTGTATTATGTTGTTTATGTGAGCAGTGGTCAGCAGGACTGTGCAAAATCGTTTGATTCTGAAAATCAATGATTCTTAAAACATAATTTTGGTAATCTTCAGGATTTTGATCTTCGGATTTTCATTTTGAAGAAACCACCTGATTTTGTTTTTTGCTTTTAAAAACATTTTTGACCTTTGATTTTGACTTGAAAAGTCACGATTTTTAGCTGAATTGACGATTTTAAATCACGATTTGATTTCAAAAGCACGATTTTAAATAAAATAACATCGTTGTTTTTGATTAGATGATTTGACTTTGACGGCTGAAAGTGAATTTATTTTGATTTTGGGATTTTGAGGCAAATTTTGGTGATCTTTGGCCAATGATTTTTAAAATCATCTTCTTATGATTTTGCCTAGCCCTGCCGCTGATTTCGTTTTAACTCAAATTACGTGGAAACTATATTTTGATGGAGTCTAAAATTGAATATTAACAAAATTTAGTGTTTTGATATGGATCTATGACCGCTGGAGTCCATACAGTTATCAAAACAATCGGGAGAAGTATGAAAACGATGAAGAGAAACGTGAGTTCACCTTGAAGGAATGTCTTTGGTTTGGAATGACCTCTTTGACTCCGCAGGTTTGTTTGTAGATGCACGGTAGTTTTGTGTTTCAATGGGCTCAGATACCCGACTTTATAGATTCAAGCTTGCAATTGCACGAATTTACAGGGCGGAGGTGAAGCTCCAAAGAACTTATCTGGAAAATTGGTTGCTGCAACATGGTGGCTATTTGGTTTCATCATAATTGCTTCGTACACGGCTAACTTAGCAGCATTCTTGACGGTCACTCGATTGGGTGCTCCTATTTTATCTTTGGATGATTTAGTCAAACAGTACAAGGTTCAGTATGCTCCGCTCGTGAATAGTTCGGCTTGGATTTACTTTGATCGAATGTCAAAAATTGAGGACAGGTTTCACGCGTAAGTAGTCTATACTTTGCTGTAGCGCGTCCTGGATCCTGGACCGATAAATTGATTGCAATTGGTCAAATTCACGTTGTCAAATTGTAGTGTGACGGGCTTTGCTAGCAATTGCATCGATTAGAACAGGTATTTGCAATTGCAAAGCTGGGCAACATCATTTATTTGATCTTGAAAATCACTGATTTTATAATCATGAGTCATCATCTAAAGGATTTTGAATTTCGGATTGCGATTTTGAAGAAATGGCCTGATTTGGAAATTTTTTAGAAGTGCAATCAAAAATATGTGATTTTGGTCTGGAAAATCATGATTTTCAGCTGGATTGACGATTTTAAATTACGATTTGATTTCAAAATCAACGAATTTAAATCAAAAAATATCGCTGATTTTGATTTGATGATTTTGATTTGACGGCTAAAAGCGAATTGATTTTGATTTGGGATTTTGAAGGTGATTTTGGCCAATGATTTTGAAAATCAATTTCAAATGATTTTGTCCAGCCCTGGCTATTTGGCAGAGTATAAAAATGATCCTATTTTATAGAATTTGGAGAAACATAAGTTTGAACGACAGCATGTCTCCGTTTGAACGGGCACGACTTGACACTTGGGAATATCCTGTCGGACAAAAGTACGGCAAAATGTTTGAAGCAATGAAACTAAATACGCCGCCCAAAACATTCAGTGAAGCAGTGAATCGTGTTCGAGGAATTAACATATCCAACCCCCGAGTGGAACCAGATGAATTTGCATTCTTGGGTAGGTCATTTGGTTTCATAGGTTAGAAACGTGGGTGATCGAATTCTAGAGTCTGCTATACGGCCTTGTCACTTTTAGAGTAATAAAAATCAATAATTTTCAATTTTCAAACAGATGAGGCTACGAATCTCAAGTGGCAAACAACCATTAGCTGCGAATTTGAACAGAAAGGAGAGGAATTTTCCCGTAAACCTTACGCAATTGCTGTACAAAAGGGATCTCCGCTAAAAGAGTCATTCTCTCACATGTAAGAAATTACAAAAGGATTAATTTATAATTCATTTTAAAAAGCTAAGTCGGTCTTGAAAATTGTCTTCGCTCAAGCTGTGCATCTGGACAGAATCACCCTAACTAACTAAAATTGGTATCTGTAGGATTCTCAAACTTTTGAATCAACGTTACTTGGAACAACTCAAGGAAGAATGGTGGAATGACCCCAAAATTAAGCAGGATTGCCCTCGGGACGATGGTCAGTCTGACGGAATCAGCATTCACAACATTGGTACGTTCTCCAAAAATTATTTGGGTTCGCTTGAAGCATAGTTTAACGCCAGAAGAGCTGGGCAAAGCAATTTGAAAATGATCTTCAAAATCATCAACCACAATCACCGAAAATTCGCCTTCAATATCCCAAAATCAAAATCAATCCCTTCTCGCCATCAAAATCAAATCATCAAATCCAATCAGCGATATTTTCTATTTTAAATCGTGATTTTTAAATCAAATTGTGATTTTTAAATCAAATTGTGATTTAAAATATCCAATTTAGCTGTAAAAGGTGATTTTCCAGATCAAAATAGATACTTTCACAAAATCAAAATACAAAATCAGCTAATTTCTTCAAAACCAAAATGTTAAAATTTAGCTGTAAAAGGTGATTTTCCAGATCAAAATAGATACTTTCACAAAATCAAAATACAAAATCAGCTAATTTCTTCAAAACCAAAATGTTAAAATCAAAATCCTAAAGATTACCAAAATCATGATTTTAAAATCATTGATTTTCAAATTCAAGTAATTTTGCCAAGTCCTGTTTAACGCTGGAGGTCGGATCAATCAGACCTCATATCTGAAACCAAAGCTTTTGACTGTAGTCGTGCCACGTGTCATCCGACGAATAACGTCTAATCTTTTTTATCGTAAATCCTTCCAGGTGGCGTTTTCATTGTCATATTTGTTGGGATCGTCATGGCTTGCTTCACGCTCATCTTTGAGTACTGGTGGTACCGCAAAAAAGGCGATGAAGAGGAATTGCCTGACTCGGAATTGAACCGACAACAGGAATTTACTCCTTTGGCGCTTGATACGGTCAAGATCAGGACCAACTTCAATACACAATACGACACGTAAGTATTAAAATTTTGTGGAAGCCAACCTTTTACCTAATCGTATTAACTAATTTCGATAACTGAATTTCAAGTTTCTTATGTATTTTTTCTCAGTCCACAGGGTGGATTGCCGTCCGTTGAAATTCCATGGTAGATGATCTGTCTTGGAAAAACAATGGCTTATACATGTCACCATATTTGAATACCTATCTTGCGTTATTCGACCTGCAAGTTCTTCACATCATACTAAGAAACATCAAGCTTTAGGCTTAACACATATTTAGTTCCTTATATTGCAAGTGTAAATCGAAGCATATCTTAGGCCTTAGGCCACATCTGAAAGTCTGTATGGAATGCAATGCAATCCGACAGTTAATAGGGTTTCTTGACTTGAGTAAATACAGTTGTTCAACTTTCAAGACATTTATGGTTAAATTATGTATTTAGGTATTGGGTTAAATGCATGTGTCTTTAAGGAAGTAGAATTCGGTTAACCAGTAACAAAATAGATATCTGTATTAAATTAAATTATCAGCATATAATTCTGAATTGGACAGATCTACAATGTATTAATTTTTCATTTATTTTATCGCCACACCCATATTGCACTCAGTATGTAGTACGATCGAATATGACGTAGCTATACGTTAGCTAAGGCTTGAAACATTGAAATTACTGCACTTGCTGTAATGGAAGTTCGGATACATATTCGCATACATTCGTCATTTGTTAGAAAATGCTAAGTTTCGTTTAAAAAACAGGAATCTGTGTTATTTTCTGAAACTTGCCGGTAACATTAACGACATATAGAATATTGAAACTGAAGAAGAAAATCCCCGAAGCCGGTTCAAGCTGATGAATGCTGTCACTGCACCAAACACACCCGGGTGTTTGTATTGTATTCATATACAATGCGTTGTATGAATGAACTATTGTACATCTGCATATCTACTGTGTATGGGTTATGCCGGTTCTGGGTCTGGGTATCTGGGTGTACGAATTCATGCATGCCATGTCCAGGCTATTCTCTGGTTAGAAATAGAATTTTTGGCTCAGATTTGGAGGTAGGCTTGGCCTTATTTGGCAAGTCTATACAAATTCCTTCACACTTAAATGCACTGACGGATCTTTTCTGTCTTATCTCAAATTGCAGTCCCAACACATTTTCAATGAAGCTCCAATATCACTCACCAGCATAGTTCCTAGAGATAACAATGCCTTGGTTGATTATCATCGCTTAATTATTGGTAGAAATTAGGTAAAACGGATATTCTTTGTACTCGCTCATAACCTGAGAACAGAACATTATAGTTAGAAAAGACAAAATGGTTGAAACTATTCCATATAAAATGAAAAGTAGAAAGCGTTGAAAAAATATTAAAATGAATCAAATCTCGGTTCTTTGCTTGCAGCTGGTTACTATTGAAACTATTGAAAATTGAAATGCAAAGCTACATGAACCGTGCTCGTGCAACTTTAGTTGTACAAATGTACAAAAGCACAATTCTGAGCAAAACACTACATTTGTTTGAAATTCAATAAAACTCGGCTGGTTAGTCTACGCTAACAGGCGCTGCAGCTGCAACATAGGGCTTTCATCAGAGAAAGCAATGTACTAGGCACCGGGTTTTCCCGAGGAGCTTCATACTTCCTGAGCATCATCATTGCGAATGCATGCATACATGTGTCCAACGAAGCGGTTCATTTGTACACCGTCAAGTAGGCGCAGTCATTTGAAGCGCCGTCAATTGGGCGCAATACATTTGGGTGCCTTAATTTGTGTGCCCTCATTTTGAGCGACCTCGTAGAAGTATTTGGCGCATGTCTGCTTGGTATTATTTCAGCGCACTTACCGTAGAGCGCATTTGGCAAAATCAAGACCGCAGATGAGTACTTAAATTCCGCCTTCGCCTTCACGAAGGTGAAGGCACATGTCTTTGGGTCGTGAAGACGAAGGTGAAGGCTGAAGGTTAAATCAATCTAAATTCGGCTTCAAAAACACGAAACACGTATCTAGAAATGTGAGAGATTCCCTTCGGCCTGGTAGAAATGCGCTTAAATGACGGTTACTTGACGAGTAGATTCGGACACCCAAAAACACCTGCGTCCAAAATACGATGCTCAAGTATCTGTCCCGTGCCCATGCCTATGGCGTCCGAATCGCTGAGATCACTTGACGTGGAATCCATTTTCTGCTTTAATTTCTGAATTTCTTACAGTTTCTTTTAACTATTTTTAGAAGCATATTCTATTAGATGATGGCATACGAACCAGCTCCGCATATGTGAACGAGGAAGACGGTTTTATAACTTCTCTCTCACCAGTGCACTGGTAGCACTTGATTTCGGTCCGGGTCGTATTCAGTGTACATTTTTAGCGAGCTCCGTAGCTCCGGTTTTTCTTTTGCTGTTGTCTTAAAGTAAGTGCATTTAAAAAAAAAAATCCTAGTTGCTAAATATCACGAAATACATTTACTCAGTTGACCATACGCTTAAATTAATCAAAAGTCAACTAATACACTATTTTTAAATGTTAACAATTTTTTGAACGATCTTCCAGGAACACCCATCGCAAACATGTCCGACGAAGAAGAATACTCGTAAGTACTTCCCAATAGCATACTGAGTATCAGCGCAAGCCTTATGTTGAACTAGTTGATATTTTTAGCGAGGTCAATTGTTTGTTCAATGGATTGCGTTTCAAAATGCATATTCTGAAATCGTACATGACAATTTGGATTGCATAATTTTCCTTATGGGAGACAACTTGTCATATTTTAAGTTATGCGGGGGTTTAGCCGAAACGTGCGATATAATGTGACAAGTGTAGATATGCAATCATTACACTGTAGAGACCAACTTTAAAATATTCGGAACGGGATGCGCGTCCAGGTTCAATATGTATATGCACACAGGGCTACCACAATATTCAGCAATGCAAAATTTTTCAGCGCATCGTGATTTGCGATGGCGTCAGAACTGAAGTACTCAAACACGATCTATTAATTTTGCTAAGAATTTGGACGCTCATGCCCGTGTACTATATACCGGATTTCCTGCTTCGGTATTTAAAACAAAAGCATCTGCAACTGAATGAACTGACAACCGTATTCCTTGGCAATTTTCCAAGCCTTGATTTTATTGGAAAGCTGGAGACTCGGATCATTTGGTTCAACCTAAATTCTGAAAAAACTTATCCGGTGCGAGCAAGGAGTGCGAAACAGACGTGTACAGTTACGGTCTGGTCGAGTTTTTTTTCTTTAAAAATAAACTATTTTTCACTGCTTTCTTGGTTTAGATAGACGGAAACAAGCAGCATTCTTTTTTTTCTTTTGTATGAGAAGAACCTGGTATAATTCGACCAGACGTCGACTTGTTCATGCATGCAGAATCGGGAATGAATATTTTGGCGAACTGCCAGAATACATCTTCGAATAATACAATATTAATTTCATCCTCACCGAGATTTTTTAGCTTATCTTCAGCGATCCGTCTCAAAATGAATGGCTTTGAAGTTTGAAGCGCACACATTTTTTTTCCCAAGTGTCAGTTTTTCCACATCCGCATTGTCGGATAATTGGAAATGCGACCTCGCCTCAGCAGAATACGGAATCTCAAGTTGCTTCAAATGTCCTAATTTTTGTATTTTTTATGAATTTCAGTGAGGAGGAGGAGGAGGAGGTGTAAGTACATTTGACTACTTTTCAAAAATCTGAATATTCAAATTTTTAAACGTTATTTAGATTTTGTGAATATATCACAATTTGATTGGTAGATGATCGGCTTGAACGTAGTGAAGTCATCAGTCGAGCAGTTAGATATGTTAATAGTTCATAATTTTGGAAATATGCGCATACAAATTATTGTAATGATAGCTGATTTCTTTTGAAAACACGTGCCAACACGTGCGATAGGCCATAGGATCCAACATACCAAATATCGTGTTTCTCTTTTGTTGATTTTACAGGAAGTAAGTTATTTCTTCACTTGGAATCAATCCGCTTACACAAATTAGGAAAGGGAGAACACAGTGTAGAGCATTTCAATTTGTTAGTGCAAATATTGTATTACCTACAAATTCACAGGATTGCTTGGCATATTCAGTTTCTGGAGAGGCGTAGGACGTAGGGAACAATCAAAGATATGAAATTCCATAGGCTATCTCAGCAAAAAAAATGCAATAAAATTAATAATGCCAGAATTGGCAGGAGGTGCCCATGGCGAGTAGCGCAAGCTTCAGATGATCACTATATACGAGTGCACCGAAGTTTTGTAGTCATGAATATAAATGTGAAATTTAGTTAAAATCAAGCTGGCGAACTACTGTGAGTTATGTAGATCTGTACTATATTTCAATATCTAATTTTATTCTATTATTTCCCAAAATTCCTTTCCCAATATTCCTTGATTCAATTCCATTTTACTATTGGACACAAATATCCATTTTCTGCAAATCAGGCCGAAACCTTCTTCTGAAGGAAAGACGTAAGTATGAGTCTCCCTCTATGATGGTGTTTCTCATTTTTGATGCGTCCTTTTTTGAAATCCTTGATTGTCATTGTCACCACGTTAGTGATTTCTGTCCCGAAATCAAGTCACCATTCTTGATTGATTTGACATTATGAATTACTGGTATTTTTCCCTTAATGCTAATTACCGGACAAATTGGCATGTACTGTCATAGATAGAAACCCTCTAAAAAGAATTATATTAAATTTGTGAACGTCATGCCCAAGGCTGGGCAAAACCATTTTATTTTGAAAATCAATGATTTTAGAATCATGATTTCGGTAGGTAATCTCAAGGATTTTGATTTTTGGGTGTTGATTTTGAAGAAATTACCTGATTTTGTAGTTTGATTTTGGAGAAGTATCTATTTTGGTCTGGAAAATCTCGATTTTAAGCTCAATTGGCGATATTAAATCACGATTTGATTTCAAAATCACGAGTTAGAATCAAAAAGTATAGTTGGTTGCGATTTGATGATTTGATTTTGACGGCAAAAAGCGATTGATTTTGATTTTGGAATTTTGAAGAAGAAGTTCGGTGATTTTGGCAAATGGTTTTGATAGCCATTTTCTAATGATTCTGCCCAGCCCTGGTCATATCGCAAACCAACGTTTCTAGTTTAAGCTAGGCACGGCATGCGGTTTTCCAATTTTTATCCCACTCCCACATGCACCTTTTTTTGGAAAATTGACCTTCAATGTATTTTGTGAATTTTTTGAATTTGTGTCCATTCGTCATGTCCCCACATGTGTCCGTAAATCAGTAATGTATAATGTCCTATGCCGCACTTTCCCTTTAACCCAACCAAGTCACGATAATGCTACTAAACACAATAAAGTTCAATTTCAAAGATTCTTCTCTTTTCGTATTGTATCCTCAATCTAAATACATGAAAGTATAAGACTTTTCGAAAAGTAGTGTCAAAACTGAGGGCATTAGAGCCAATACAGAAAGCTAGGAACGACGCTAGGTAGAGGAACCTGGAACTAGCAAGCCGCAATCGGGACAACTATTGACAGGAAGACGGGAATTGGTTTCAAGTCCACTCAAAGTAATATGAACACATTTAGGTCTTTTTCAATCCAACTAACTGTAGCGAGTTTAGTGAGTTAACTTTAGAATGGCGTAGTTGGACGATTTTATCCAAACCTGATATGAGCGCTTTTAAACAAAAAACCCAGTTGTTGAGCACAGGGTTTGAGTGGGCGTGACGATTTAGAATACGAGTACTGTAATAGACTTCTAAGATAGACTTGTAGATTAAACTAACAGCTTTCTTTCATTCCTTTTGTGGTTTGAAATACGTATGTGTATCTTATTTTGTGATATTTGAACTTCGACTTGGTCATCAAAGTCGGAAACACTTTAGGAGAAGAAGGAATTATTTGTGGTTCCCATATTTTGATATTGATAGTAGATATTGACAATATTTGTTCACTAATGACAGCTTTTCTTTATTTGTTTCTTTATCTTGATGATGGCCATCTAGGACCCCGGCACATAAGTACGTAGTCAACCATAGTTTTCTAGAAACCTAAGTTGATATTCTGTAAATACATTCTATTTTCTACTGCACTGTTTGAACCTGTTTGAAATTCTTAAATCTAGAATTTGACTTGAAAATTGCATTCAAAATACCAGTAAACTAAAAATATTTAATAATTCCCAAACATCTAATAATTTTCTCTCCTTTTAATTTATGAAAATGCAACTATTTTGAGGGATATTAGAGATTTTGTATTTTTGGATTTATTTTTGTCTTCCAGAACTTGAATGCATATGTTCAATGTTCAGTGTGCCGAGTTTTCTCGAAGATGGTTTGAATGATTCCTTATATTTTGAAAATGCACTTGAATTTTGAGTAGTCAACCTGAGACACTGAAAACATGATTGATCTATCACGTCTCGTCATAAATGTAGCAAAACTTGACACTTGACCCTGTCTTTGTAACATGTGTTAAATTCTGCATTCTATGTATATCGTGTGAATGGTATTGTGTACACCACTTCCGTATTTCGTGAACCAATACGAATGAAATTGTTCGTATTTTATTTGAACTTTGACCTCTAATGTAGCATAGCCCGAAACGCCTCATCTCGCTAAGCTAGGCGTTCTGGGTAGCTGAAAAAGGGTAAGCCGGCTCGCGCTTCGC
>JAQFXZ010001606.1:0-11535 GCA_034694025.1 Ceratophysella scotica | reverse complement strand
GGGAATTTGTCATTGGAAATAAGTAGTGGATTTATGGCAGGTCAATGTTGAAATTGAAAGAAAAGACATTCAATGAATAATGTGCAGTTTTGGCCAATGGTATACATCATAAGTCCTCCGTCCGTAGGACGGGCTTCCGCTAGTTATATCATAGGCATGTGTACAATTGATATGAGTTAACGGACTACGACATACAGAGGTGAAAGTAAATTGTTCGAGAAACCGAAAATCGAAGTGTGTGTCCCACCGGGCAGGGAGGGCCTTCTATCTATCGGGTGCGATACCAGAGCAATAAAATGAAAGATGTGTCTGATTGATTCATAATAAAATAACATATTTATCTTACAATCAGCGCTTTGAGAAAAAGGAGGAAAGCTGCATGGCTTTCATCATAAATCATCATAGCAACCGATGGGCAGTTTTGTTATGTTGATTTAAAATTGCCGCTTTTTTTGTGTAATGCAACAATACTAGCAAGGTGAGTCTTCCTCTTTCTCTCAGTAGTCGTTGAGCCGTTGACAAGGAAGGACGTACTTTGTGATCTGCTCTCGTCAGCAAACTCATTTTGGACTTCTTTGGTAACTTTGCCCTTCTCAGGCTACTCGAAAGTTCGGTAAGTTGAATAAATTTTATTTACACAATGATGATGTCAGTAAAACTAAAAATTAATTAACCTTAGCAGTAGCTCAATCGTACGTAATTAATCGTAATAGCAATTCTAATATCAAAGATTGTCAGTTGGCTTTGCAAACGACGAGTTTAAATGTTCGAGGGAATGGATTTTCCTTCTGCTTTGGTCGCATGTACTATTCCTATGCTTCTCTTTGTCGTTACAGCTGGTTCAGGTCGATATGGGTCAATGCTGTGGGAAGAAGGCTGCGGCCGAAGGCGAGGGCGAGGCTATGCCTATGGGTAAGCTTTACAATTCCTGTTCATTTGTTCATTGGGGTCAATGACCTTCACATGAAGTCATTCGCGGGGGAACTGTTTATCCTGTAAGATGATGTATATTATATGTCGTATCATATTAGATTGGAATGTACGGTATTGCCTTTTTCACTTTATACATATAACTTATATTTAGATGCGAGAAGCCGTACAATATACAATAGAATGTACTGTTTGACATGCGATTAATACCTATATGTTTTCTTATATTTACAGAAGGCGACACGGCTGCAGCTACCAGTATGGCTGATGGAGGAGCTCCCGCCTAAGGAAAGCTAGTACATGGGACCATATCCTTCTTATCGAAATTGAGAAGAAGTCGAAGTCGAAAATCATCATAATGTAGCACATATGGCATAACTTAACCGACATTCGATTAGATTGCTCGGAATGGAATTTACTCTGAACAATGAATAAATCCTAATCTCACAAACAATTGCGCTACATAGTTTGTTTCAATACAAGTGTATGCATTTACATAAACCAGTGCAAAACCGATCAAGACGCGGAAAATCGCATTACGCGCATTTCGTTATTTTTAGAAAAATGTAATATGTTAGTTTCAATGAAAGTATTTCATACTCTCACCCCACAATAACCAACTTCACCATAACTTACTTTCATTTCATCGCGAAATAACTTAGTTTCACCGCATTCCATTGCTTTAAGTTGGGTTAGGATTAGGCTACACGCTGGCGGATGTAAATGTAGAACCATATTTATTTCTGTGTCGCAGTCCTGAATGGTCCTGAATGGATGACTTTGGTATATTGTGCATTTACGCTAGGATAGGTTTTGGTGTGCGGACATGCCCAGAAAATGTGTGTTGCGAAGAATCATCGCAAAGAAGATCTACTTGGTCGAGCCGGAAGCTAGTCTTGAGTTAGCTCCACTCCCGCTCAATATTGCCGGATGGATCGGCCAAGTCAGGCCAACTATTCATGTAAGTTGGATTGGATTTTTTGCTGAAGTCCCTTAGTATTCAACTGTATGTTGATTTAATGTGATCAGCTGTATCTGATTGTATTAAGAATTATACCATTGGAAAGAGCGTAAAATTCTGAGTAAGAGCAGCTTAACTTCAGAAATCGGATACATATATTTGCAAGGATTAATCAACGTCGTTTAGAATTGATTTTCCATTTTAGCCGGCTATTATGCACAATAGCCAATTATCCATATTAGCTCCAACAGATACACACGTTTAGAGTTCATCCATAGTGTGAAGCAAAAGAAAGAAAGAGCAGAATCATACTTTTAGCGGAGTCGTTTTATCCCCTGGCATTCGCATGGGGAACAGCAGAAGCTCTTCTTTTTCCGGCGTTGTGACATCGGCCTGCGGAGTTGGACCCAATGGCGGTATGGGGTGATATGTAAAGGCTATGCTAACGGCACAAATAGGCACTGACCAGCACTCAATCCACCCTTCACTGCAAGGTTACAAACATGTTGAACGACTTCACATTCAAAGTATACGGACATTGCAATCCACATAATGTTACAGTACGTTTCAGGTAAAAAATCGCGACACCAAAAAAGCTAGGTTAGGTTAGGTGTCTTAGTGTCATGGTTTTCTTATCGCTATTTTTGGTGTAGCGATTTTTAGCTGTATGGAATGCACCTCGTTTGAATGATATTCCTCCATTTCTTCACTTTGCCTCGTTGACGTCCAATGCCAGTGTCGGATGCTGTCTTTGGAAGAAGATTATTCCTGATACTTCCATCTCGATTCCGTATTTTAGCATTACGTATCAACGATTGAAGTGTCACATAGGCCGTACTGACTTCTGGGACGAAGAAGTGTAAGTCTCCGCATTCAATTTGTATCCAGAACTTGAAGAGAACAGTTTCAGGCAAGAATTCATTGAAGGGAAGCGCAAATGATAACTCGAACAGTTCTCCACATGCTCCAATCAAAGCTAAGAAATATAATTTTCATATGATTAATACTTCCACGAATTTCAAACTATATTTAAGCAAATTAGCTCCGCTTACTGTTTTCATGATATTGTGATGAGCAATCGATCCAGTTGTACTCATTGGTAGTAGTGATAAGTTCAAATTCTTTTAGGCAAAAATCAATCTTCCAAGTATATGGGACGAAATGAAGAAGATCAGGTGGAGTTCGACTAGACCAATCATTGATCATCGCTGGTGAAATAAAATTTAAAAACATGCATATTTTGTACAACCTACATATCATGGCAATATTCTTTTCGGCAAAATCTCAAGTTCAAAACACATCAAACGTGTATGAAAATATCGAAGCACGTCAAAAGAGCCAAAACAATAAGAGCCAAGTCAATAGGAGCCAAACAAAACACTCATACTAAAGCTACCGCACGATTAGGTTAGGTTATATTAGGTCAGGTCATTCCGAGAACGCACGGAAGAAGTAATTGTTATGTTCGGTTGAGTTTTTGGCATTGGCAGAGGCTATATTGTTCTGGCGCTTATTTTCTTGGCTCTTTTTGCTTTGGCTCTTTTGATATGGATCCAAATATACCTTGAAAGAACCATTTGTGTGCGTAGATGAGATAAACGGAAGCTTTGCAGCCTGTCAAGTTTATAACCCATTCCTGATGATCATTCCACCGTATCGGATAATGCGACTTGACTGTAAATTGAAGTGTTTCACTGGCCACCAGATCTCGAAACTAATGAAAGATTTATATCACATTAAATATCTGCAAACTAGATATGTACAAAAACAAGAACTACTTTGCTTAATTACCATAACCACTAGATGAACAGTTAGCGCTTAAGAATATTACCTGAAGGCTCGTGGACGCTTCTAAATGCAACAGTTGACCAGTGATTTTAGTGATGTAACCATCAGAGTACACAACCCATGGTATAGTTATTTCCAAGTAAGACCCGGGTCCAACGTTCATGTGAACTGCATTGGTTTCCTTAGCAAATTAATTTGGTTATAAAAATATTCTAAATGTAAATTAGTATCTATTAGGATATTTCTCAAATCCAGACCTCATCCCTTGAAAATAGAATATCAAATGTTGCATCATTGAGCGTTGATAGACGAATATCGAATGACTGGATTTGACGCTCTTCCCCTGGTTTAGGTTGACTAGTTGGTTTCAAAGGTTGATAGTCTTGCGGAAAAAATATTTTGTACAAAGATTCTCGTTGTCGGTCTGCCCAAGGACCGTAACTGAAATCAGTTCCTTTGCCGCACTATTACCATAGAGATTGACATACAAGGTAAATGCTCAATCTCACAATTATTGCTTTCCTTGAATCTTTACAAACCTTAATATCAATTCCCCATATTGGCGGATTGGCTTCGACTAAATCGCCATTCGCTAGTTGTAACATTTCAGGTTCATTCGGGACAACGCCTAAAATATATTCCACAATATTTATTGATTCTGAATATAGTACAATTACGAGGGCCATTTCAAAAGTTCGTGCGCGTGTTTGAAAAGCTGTAAAACTTAGAAACGTGAATGAATTGAGCTGAAACTTTCACCTCAGGTGAAGTAATCTCTAAATTACATTGCAGCAAAGAATTGGGTAAAAATATTGAAATGGACAGTTTTTATTACAATTTAGTCGATTATTTTTTTTCATTTTATCAGACAAACGCTTCCCTTTTTTCTTACTTTTTATTCTCTCTCATTTTTCTTTTGCGTTACATTAATCGCTGATGCGCTCACGCCAAGACAAAGAAATTCCTGGAATTCTGGTTAAACCATGAGCTGAAGTGCAATTATTTCTGTTTCACATGTTTTTTTTTTAATGAGAAAAAACAACTCTTTGGGCAATTACAAAATAAACTACTTCGTCCGTCCTACTTGGTAAAATCTCTTGAAACTTTTACCAAAAGATGGCAATCCATGTCTGCTCAAGTGTGTAAGAAATTGGCAAAGCACAGGCAAAGATTTTGAAATTCTGAATTTTTTAATGAACAAAATGTCATGTTTTTACTAAAGTTGTAATAAAAACGGTCCATTTGGATATTTTCCCCAATTTTTTGCTGCAATGTTATTACTGCACCTGTGGTGAAATTTAGTTATTACTGCACCTGTGGTGAAATTTTCAGCCTAACTCATTCACGTTTCTAAGTTTTAGAGCTTTTCAGCGCACGAACTTTTGAATTGGTCCTCGTATAACATTCGAAGCGAAAGAATGCATCTTTCAGTCACCTGGTTCGTCCATGTAGTAATAGAATTCTATTTTATTTGAGGTAACAATCCCAAAACCTTCTCCCATTAATCGAGGAGGGTCGTCCTTGAGACCAGTGTATTTCGGACTTGGACTAAGCACCACCTGTTCATCAAAATTATGCATTTCCGAAATAAGTTCTCGACCGCTTCCGGTTCATGGTTCAGAATGATAGAAGTCGTAGGGACGGATTGCTGACCTTGAAATTTTCTGCTTTACATTTGACGATATGCATAAAGTGATCTAATCTTGAATCTGCTGGCTTTGTAGTATAAATTAAATGAGCTTCTTCCACGACCATGGCAAGCGTATACGGAGCAAGCATATTTCCAAATACGACTCGACCCTGTCAAACAACGGTTGAACTTATTTATTTATGCTCTATGTTTAGGAAAAGTTCAAGTAATGTTAGAAATATATTTCTTACGCTGCATAGCTCGAGTTTTATGACAGGTATCAGATCTCGCCATGAGTATCCAACAGCCGAGGGAGGTTTGGGATGTGACTTCCCACCTGTGTCAGGCTCTTTACCAAAGTTTTTACTATTGCTTGGAATGATATTAGGATCTAATCCGAATAGTTTCTCGAGTCTTGAGTACATCTCCGACCGATTGTACAAATGATACTCGAAACCATTCAGAAGTATGGAGAGACGAGTGTCGGAATGTGACATATCTAGTTTATTCAAAAACATCTTATAAGGTTTCATTTTTCATTTATTAAACTGTTCTAATTTATTGCAAATGTTGAATACCCTCTGAAATATCTTTAGGGACATAAGCTCTCCACCATCGAAAAATAACCCAGCCGTCTTGAACTCGAAATGAGTAATCCTCGGTGACAAAGGCTGCGTCACGAAACATAATCTTTCCAGATAAGACCGACAGTGATATAGAACCTGGAAATTAGAACAAATATTAGTTTTAGGATTAATAATTACAGTTGAAGTTGCAGTTTGTAATTTACAGTTGTGATTTTAACTCTATGCACGCGTAACACAAACTTGATTACGGCTAAATCCCATGCTAAAAACTCGGGAACAGGACAAGCCGCATTTAGTTCCTTGCGGAGCGAGGTTCACCGTGTATTTATATTTGGCTAGTGACCTTCTTTTTCACTTAGTATTTTTTAACGTGTTTAGACGTTGCTTTACGTGCAGTTTTATGTGACAGGTCTTGCGTAATGTGTTTGGCACGGGGCTACTCTCTCTTTCTCGTAAACACATTACGCAAAACCTGCCACATGTGGACGTAAAGCAACGTTTAAACACGTTAAAAAAATGTTGTAAAGTGAAAAGGAAGGCAACTAGCCAAATATAAACACACGGTAAACCTCGCTCTGGAAGGAATTAAATGCGGATTGTCCTGTTCCCGAGTTTTTAGCATGAGAATTTAGCCGTAATCAAGTTTGTGTTACGCGTGCATGGACTCAAAATCACAACTGTACCTAGAGAAGTGAAGGAACTCACCAATTCTCAAATGCCCATTTTTAACGAATCTATTCCCAATTTTGGTTATTACAAGGCCAGTAACACGAGAACTGTAGAAAGTGATATAGACGATCCAACTGATACCACAGACAAGAGAAAAGAGGAACCAGGCAAAGTTACTGTCAATTAACTTGACCACGTCGTCAATTGAAGTCACATTGAAATTGAACGGGTCCAAATTCTGCAATGGTTCGTTCTGCGAACTGAAGAATCTCTCCACTTCCATTTCGGAGGACATATCGTCCATGTCTACAAAATTATCTTCCATTGTTGTCTGTTCCATTAGTGTGAACTGCACCTTAGAAAATTCAAAATATGATTGAAACCTGAAAATAGACCGCAAAATTCATTAAATTGAGGAGAAATTCAGCTGTTGTGACTGCTACTTGCTTCTTGACAATACCCACAAATGTTGAGTATTTATACGGAAATGACCATTTGCGGCTTGCTCTCATGATAAAGCTACTCATACCTGATATTCCAACTAAAATACTTACTGATGTCATCTGTGGATACATCAATGACAATGACTAGACTACGACTTTTATTTGTCCGACATTATACTCAGGATGAGACTTCGCTGAATAAATTATAACAGAGGCTGAACATCCTGCACACGCCACCCACGTTTGAACACTACTACTCTAAAGCATAAGTCGAATTTTAGAATTAAAACAGGCCTCATTCGTGCGGCTCGCTAGATTGATATTATGTAGTTCCTATATCCCAATCATGTTAATTGCCTTGTTAACCCCGACTCCCCTTGAAGCAGTCTAATAGGCGTAGAGGAATCTTTTATTTAACGTTAAAGTACTATTTATTTTTAATCATGTACTCTTTCACACAGGCTATGAGGTTCTACGTAATCGTCATAAAATTTTATGTATTATGCGTATAAGCATATAGCTGTGAATGTTAAATTAAATCTAGACTTGACTTGGCACATGTTAAAATGTGTTCACCATAAATTCCACCATAGTGGATGGGGCTCATGTATTGCACGTTTTGTGTGATGCTACTGTTATCTACTATATGGGGAAATAAATAAATGAATAAATAAATAGGACGGTTCAAATCGATTAATATTGCCGGATCGAAAGTCGAAATCACACGGCATATGCAGGATACCATACCACAAACAATACGTGCAATCTGTGTAAAACCGACTGATTGATTTGCTCTACTTGTATTAAAAATTGAAATTATCATTGCATATGAGACGAGTCCATCGGAATCTCCTCTTTTCCTCCGCGAAATTGATAGCAAGCATCCATATGATAGCAAATGTAAACAAAGTACTACCGGACCGGTGTTCCTAGATGATAGCTGCATAATGAGATAATATTTGAATGATCACCTCATCAGTATAATAGATCACACGTTGAAAATCTGACATATGACATACATCATACACTAGCCAGGAGAATCGGAGGATTACCGAAATAGGCGAGACATTCAGAGGCTCTAATGAAAATATGCCAAGTTATAGTACAGGTTAATTTAATAGTATGGCTATTTTGAGAGGAGTCGGCCTTTGGAGGCAACTTTGCACTTTATGACTGATTTTCCACTTTGTTTAGTAATTTCTCATACGTTACAATAACAATATAAATAAATAAATATTGTTTCGAGCCTTGACTCATACTGCCAACAGATGATCCGCTTTCGTGTTCGTAAGATTTACGAATGAAACACTTTAAGCCCTCATTTGCCGTCTTACCAGTTCCTCCAAATGTTAAAATCAAAGATAAACTGAAACTGAATAGAAATTCAGAACCTGTTACTCCAATTCTAATTGTGGTGCAAGGAATTTCATACTGTGCAGGATGTATTCTCATCTAATCAACATGAACAATATAAATAAATCAACGATACACCTTTCTGGACATGCTTGTTATGTACTGCACTGTACTACGTACTGAACACTCTACCAAAGTAACTGGTTGATGAATCGTACATCGTACTTAACCCGTGTGCAGCAAAACTATGCGTAGGTATTAGGTATACTGACTGAAGATAGTCATCTACAAGAATGTGTAATACATACATAACTTCACACAGAACATATAACAGATAGTTTTCTTCATAAGACTAACAAACCGTAGGCTAGTATATATTTCTCAGATTGATCAACCATCATGGAAGTAAAATGCCGTAAATTGTAATTCAAAGTTAATTACGATGAGACTGTACACACACAGATACAGCAGCCCTAATGCAAAAATTTCTCACGCTCTCTATGTCTTGAGTCTTGATTCTGTGAAACTCGCAATAATTTCTGTTCCCACACAGTCCTAAAATGGAATTTAATAACGCTCTTACGCATATGAAGACAAATAAGTCCCTATATTACTAATTTTTATCAGAACAGCTCGCATAGTATTTGACACATAATAGGAGTTCGAGAAACTAAGATGCTCATTTAGTTAAGTTAGCTTCTCTCGAATAGGTGATTTTATAGTACCGTGCGTTGCGTGCGTACCTGAAATCATTTTAAAATATGTGAAGTGAACATATTTTAGCTGCTTTATTATGACTTATGACTCCGAATTCGTCTCACTCAACAAACCTTATTGATTGATTGCTTGATTGACCTTAACGAACATTCGCCGGGCGAAGGCACGTTTCTGGGCGATTATTCTGCGAATATTCGCCTAATATTTGCCGTACACAATTTACGTTCTGGCGAAATAAACAGACGAATATAAGGCAAACATTAGGCAAATATTAGTCGAATAATCTCCAAATCGGCGAATGTTCTCCAAATCGGCGAATATTCGCTTCGCTAATCACAATTCGCCCACGACGGGAATACTACAAGGGCGAATACATGAAGCAATTCTTTGTAGGCGAATAATCTCCCGGACGGACGGTCGAGGACGACGAGGTCGAATCCGATATAAAGTAAATGAGAATTACCAAATGACAGTTCACACAATACCTTCTGTCTCGCTTAATTACTGCGTACACTTTTGATGGTAATCTATTGAAGAATTAACTGGGTATCAACGGTGCGATTAAGTAAACTAGAAGAATATTCTAATGTACTGAACAAAGCAAACAGGAAATTAAAGTAAAATTAAAGATTAATTCGATCCAAGAATACTTATTCAAAAACAACAATGTCATAAGACATCCATCAAGAATTCAACAGGTTCACCTGGATTTTCGTATTAATCACGATTAAAACGAAAAGACTGTAAAACACAATAGCTGCCAGGATTGGCTTAGGTTTAGGGAATTGAATAATTTAGTTACTGACTATTATTCCGAGGCTCTGCTGTGTGCTTTGTGCATGACATTAAAGAAACGGATTATATTTAAGAATTGACTTGAGCTTGTTTCCTATTCGCTTAAATTGCTTAAACCGGCTCACCAAACGCCTAATCATTTACTATTATCCAATGATTTCTGTACTTACCTATTAATTATACACACACATGACATATGACATATAACAAAGTTTCGATCAAATATTTGGAATAGTGGGTGTAAGGACATTTGATTTACTTTACTGTGTACTGTGTTGCATACAGTTTTAGTCTTCAATTATATGTAACCGGTAATTCTCTTTAGTAGTTCATAATGTAGTTTGTCGGCGGACTTGCATATAGACAACAACATTCAACATTATTTCTTTTTTGAAAGTCAAAAGTCAAAATAGAAAATATCCGCTCCCCTCTAATAATCACAAATATTTTCATGAATAGCTAATCGCCATTCGACACTTGCGTTATCAACCTGACACCTGACCACTGTTGATCAGAGTAAAATATATTGGCACATCTTTAATATATTGTAAATAAGCAATGATTTAAAGACACCAACTTCAAGCTTCTCTAAAATTGTATTTTGATGATTGCAAACCAGGGGTTCATGATATGCTCATGCTCACCCTCATGAAATAATTCATATTTATAGCACATATACTCGTAGAAGAAAAGTGCAATACGTACCTTGTTCAGGCTCTATTCAGAAATTATAAGACGTCAGAATTAAGTAAGTAATGCTGAATCCGAAGTGACAAATTGCATCCTTCTTTGGTCTTTGAGTGCATACCTTTGTGCAACCGTCGAGTAGAGATCTTCTGGCTGCATGAAGATACCCAGTTTTAGTCTTCACCTGACCTCAAGTCAGTGATCCAGAATTGAAGCCTGATTGATTCGGTTTCCGTTCGAGAGTATTGTCAATTTTGTTTGTTGTGTATTCAGTCAGTATTATGGTTTGTGGTTACAGAAAGTAGAAACTCCTTTTGCTGTCAAACTTGGCGCTGTTGATATTCCACTTGATCTCTCTCTCACTCGGGTCTCGGGTCGGGAGGCTTGACTTGAATCCGACAAGCGCTCATAGCAAGCCAATGCATTAGCATGGGCGACTTTGCTCTCGTATTTCCTTTGTCATTTCTAAACGACTCAATGAATTAGGATAATTCTTGTTGCATTTTGAAGCTTATGAAATTTCCCATTAGTCACCTAGAATATGCTGACGCTAATTTGTAGTGCGGCGCAAGTAGCGCGCTCGTAGAAATGCATTAAATTTCCAGATCCTCCCATATGCTCTGTGTGTTGAGAAGCAATGGGTCTAGCATGAGAGAATGAGTAGCTTGAATCCATTCTTTCGCGCGCTCTACTTCAGCCGCGCGGCGTCTTAGCGCCAGCATATTCTAAGTGATTAATGGGAAATTTCATAGGCTTCAAAATGCGACAAGAATCATCTTAATCCATTGAGTCGTTTAGAAATGACAAAGGAAATATGAGAGCAAGGTCCGCCCATGCCAATACATTGGCTTGCTATGAGCGCTTGTCGGATTCAAGTCAAGCGGTCGGGAGAACGTTTAAGGCTAATATTCATCATACGTGAAACGACCGGTGAAATGAAAAATCGCATTTTTCACAGATATTTCACTTGACGGT
>JAQFXZ010001605.1:0-11539 GCA_034694025.1 Ceratophysella scotica | reverse complement strand
ATTTTGTGGACAAGAAACCGACAAAGATTAATCCCATACCGGAACTATACCTTGGATATGAACCTAAGGTACGTTTTAGCGGAAAATGATGTGTTAACACATTGTTGTCCAAGATTTAGTAAAGAATGATAAAGTGAATATGCAGTAGTGATTACGAATGTGACCGTGTAGAGTGTTATCTAAGCTTTGCACTACCATAGTGTTTAACGAAAGCTTGAATTTGTTTATCTCAACGCAATCGACTCTTAATTGGTACAGGTACACTGAATTAAAGGAAGTCTCCTCGAAAACGTGGTGTTCCAAGCAATACGATTAAGAAATTACCACCTCCAGAGGAACTGAATTGTGGCGAAGCGGGGCTGAACTCGCCTGAAGACGACGATACGCTAAACAGATATGTCGATGCTGGCATTCAAACCGAGTTTGTGTTTGTGTCAACTGTAAATGGCAAGTCGAAAGCGAACACTCCTACCTTTCGTAAGCGAAGAAAACAAAGCACTCTTAAGTTTCAATGGCGGATTGTTCAGCGGAACAGCTCAGTTCGAAGCAACTCAAGTTCTACACCGGACTCGACCGAAATATATTCTGTAAGTTAGCTGGTTTATTTGCATTCAAAACTCAGATGAAAGATGGCTAATTGACTGCTGAGGATCGACTACTTCTAATATATTTGTCATTTAATCTTTTGATGCAAGACTTAGCCACTCGTTTTCACATATCAACAATATCAGTTTGTTCAAAAATATTTTCTACCGGAATTGTTGAGCTAGCCACAATGCTATTAGATGCTGTAGTTTGGCTACCTGATGAAATTATACATTCTTTTATGCCACTACAATTCAAGGAGCTGTACCCCAAAACCACGTGCTTAATTGACTGTTCTGGAGTGTTTTGACTGCGACCAGAGGGGCTAATGGCTCTACAGTAACTACAAGGCACATAATACGGTGAAGTATTTAGTCGCCATGTCTCCTGCAGGATTCATAATGTTTGTATCGAAGTGTTACGGTGGCCGTGCGAGCGACAAGTTTTTTTGACATGATGCTTCCATGAAATTCCTTGACTCTGGTACCGAAGTCACGGCGGATCGAGGATTCGACATTGAAGAAGAATTATGCTTACAAGGAGTTGGACTGAATATTCCAGCTTTCACACGTGGCCGAAAACTTACGGAGTGGGACTGCACTAACACAAGACGAATTGCTTCTGTTCTGATTCATATCGAGCGAGTTATTGGAAGGCTGAAGAACTATAGGATTCTGAAGTCAGTGCTACCGATCTCAGGTATTCACAATATTGACCATATTATACGCGTGTGTTGCGCACTTGCAAACTTAAAAGCGGGAATTATTACCAGTAAGGACATTTTTGGACATTCTTGACTCGTGAGTGGTTAATATTTGGCTAAATTCAAGTTCCAGTACAGTATTTATTAGCCAAGTATGTTTCACTACAAAGTTAGTAATGATTTGTAACTAGTTGGTATTCGCAACTTTGTCTTTCTCAACAATGAATGGTAGCAATGTCTTAAAATAAAATGATTTTAAATGTAACTTACTGTGATTCACAAATTCTTTGTCACATTCAATCTAGAAGTGAAGAGTCTCTCTGACCGTACCGAAATAAATCACAAAAATACATTTCTTGCGAAGCAAACAATACATACACAGCTGAACTTGCATATATTACGGTTTAGTTTTGCGAAGAGTATACTCACCATTGTCCGTTCTGTAAATATTATAGGACTTTTGCTCAATGTAGCGGTCAAATTTCGTTGGATCGGGACACTTAATTTCAATGATGTAATCACTTCCGATCAGGCCATGACGTAGAAAGGTGACGCAGAAAGCCAAGGCTTCGACGATCGTGTACGACTGTGCCAGTATTTTCAATTGCGGTGCCAGTAGAACTCTCGAACCATCTTTTTGCTTTTACCTCCCCGTACTGACTGGCCTGAACTATGTCCATGTTTCCCGTGACTTTACCAAACACGTGTTTGTTTAAAAACCGAGTCGGGTTTGTAAACGTTCCTCTTTGGAATTTTAAATGCTGATGATGCTTATCTTCCGTGAAATTTTCCAAATGTCAACCGACTCCTGGTTTGGATCGGATCCTTGATTGACAGTCGCTAATGCCAATTTGCTGAAACATGATGCATTTCCCCGGATTATCTATGATAAAGACTATCACATATTTCACATTCAAGTTTGCCGGTTGAAGATTCGAAACAACTGTAATCTAGGCTATGACCACCGTGAGAATGAGACTCCACTTCCGAATGTGCTGTGATTTCTGTCGTTTTTTCAGCTTGTTGTAATTGTGGTGTCGCAGGAGATACTGAAACCATACTGGAGTTAAATACATTTCCGGGTAAGTTGAAGATATCTTTCAAGATACTGTTGTCGCAGTGTTCCTTGAATTCCTTCGGGGTCAAAAGTTTTTGAATTGGAGGTAATGGCTTAAATTGTTTGAATTGTTGATACTCGCTGTAGTCCGTATGTGGTCCAGGTCTTTTGAGATTAGTTGTGCTCATTGTCGATGGAAGTACGTGTTGGGTTGTGCCCCCGCATTCCAGCGCTACTGCCTGTCGGTGCAGTTTTCACCACACAGATCTTCGAGCGTAGGTGATCTTGTATAAATAAAACCGATGCCACGTGGCTGCAAACGGTACTGTTCCCAGCTTTACAAATACAACCACCTGTCACAATGCATCCAGTCTGTTCGGCGAGAACCCAGCATTTGTATGTGTTGTTTACAGATTGGGACGGACAGCCCTGCAATTTTATTTGATCTGATTTTAATGAAGACAATATATTTAAGTAACTACAACTAGTTTTGGATAGCTTGTGGTGTTTATAATTACCTGGGCCGTTAAATATACCATTCCATTGTATTCTGATATTAACACTGTTCCGACATTGATATAAAATAGTTGTATGCTGCAGTAGATTTGTAGGCCTTCATTTCTCTAAGATCACATGCTTTTCGTTCTATCAAATAAATATATCCAAATCGCCGACTGATGGCAATTTTCATATCAACCAACCATTTTACATCCTTTGGTAGGGGTCCAAATCCCGGTGCCACTAAGACCACACTTTTATCTATGCAAAAAACCAATCTTATAACAGAGCCAAAAATATCATTCGTTGGAGAGACTACTTTAAGTCAAATATTAAGGCAACGCCTTATATTACTGAATGCGTGAAGTACGTACCTTGTTGGCTCATTTCTGTGGCTTCTAGAATTGTTGCTAACCTTGGCTACTACAATACGTGGCAGCTTTCAGTTTCTCGGAAGCTACGCCAAGAGGTCAAGTTAATTATATTTCACATTAAAGTTCTCGAAACGTTGAACCGCACGAGTTTTAGCTTGCGTTTGTAATGTGTGAAAAGAGAAGAGACGAAAACAGTATAATGGACGGCCCGGAGAAAAAGAGAGCAGAGTCATGTGACTCACAGAAAAGGCTCATATCAATTTGCTTCAGTAGTTCAATTGTTTAATGTTTCCGTAAGCCTGCGTATGCACTACTACTTTGACCTGCTTACTATTTTTGTTGATTTTGCTAGTCAAGCTTATGAGCTTATGTATATTTCACCTTAGCTTGGGCGTCGTTAGTATCTGTTGTTTTTAAGTACATGAGTTCATATGCCTGAGAATGTGTTGCAAGGCTCGTATGTTATGTTGTGCTGTTGCTGTTTTTGTATCGCGAATGAAGCATGGACAAATTCTAATGCTACAGAATATGAATTGTCCAGATACCTACTTGACGGAACCCGGCTTCCATTTAACCTGCATGGTTGATGTTTACATCACACATGTCTCTATGTGTTGCGCGTATGTCGTGAAACTTGCACCAAAATTGGTGCGTAGGAATTGGAGTGGTGAGTTATTTTTAACGTTTATGTTTGGACACCAGATCACTTACTAACTTATGCTCCATGCCACATGCCACTTAACATGAATTGACAACATTCATTTTTGTTAATACGTTAGCCAGTTGCTATGCCAACGTGGATGTGTAATATGTAATAAGCCTTAATTGAATATTGTATTGTTCCACGAAAGCGCAGAAGAAGCGAAGATAGATTTGAATGCTTATGTATGTTTTGTTTGTTGCCTTTCCATGTCACGCCTGTTAATATGGCAATAAATGGTAAAGATGGTGGCTCTAATGAACATCCCTATCAATAGTGCGACGGAAGCGAAGATAGATTTTCAAATCCAACTTGACTTACTATATTTTTGTTTACTTTTCTAGACGCCTTGCCAAGTTTGCCCGTTGATATGCCAATGTATATATGCGTTAAATGTCAATTCATTGAACATCATACAGTACTGCCACGTTTGTGTTGTCTGTTTCTGAGCTTTGCCGAGGTTGACTTCGGTTTAGTCAAACCAATGAGCTTAAAGGCAACTCATCTTCATCTTAGCTTTGGCGTCAGTGTTTCCTGTTTGGTGAAATCCGTGCTCATATGCTGTTTATCTTAACTTTGGCGTCTGTAGGTTCCGTTTAAATGCTATACCGAATCACTGTCACTATAAATCGAGAGACTCATCTTTTATGTAGAGAACGGCAACAAAACCAAATAACCAAATAACTTCGAATACTATTTGGCAAATTAGACAATTATTAGTACAAAAAATTACGAAAAATATGTACAAGTAATATGACATTCAGGGTATGCCAAAGAAAAATCCACATTTTGTCTATCAGGTTAATTGTCCAACCGAATTTTTAAACAAAACTTAATAATTAGCTTATTATTTTAATAAAAATTGTCAACTAATTTTTCCCGGTACAAGTGTAGAATCTGCGACCTAATCTTGTATAAATCATCAGTTTTAGCCACTGCAATGCGACCGTCTGAAATACATTAGTATCAATACACATAAGTTTATGAAAATATTTTTTTAAGGAATATGTTGAGCCGTGTTGTACCAGATTAAGCCAGTCCAGGATGAGGGGCACATTGGGCTCGGTTCATACAAACGCTGGCTCTAAAATATTTTCGCTTTGAATATTTGAATATCGAATTACGATCTGGAAAATTCCCGGATCGTAACAGGTTCACATTGCTTTTGACCTCTGAACTTTAGAGAAAAGTTTATTTAGACAAAGTTATATTAATAAGCACTATAGGTTTTGTTAGAGTCATTTTTGTCTAAAGAGTAATCCTCAGAAGTTAGCTGGCCCCCGTTGCCCATGTCGTTGGAGATTGTAAATATGCGCCCCGGCAGCATATTTGCCAAAAGGTACATGTGCCGGGTATATGGGCTAAAATCACATAGAGTTTCTCGTCAATCAGTGAGTTTCTGCACACAAGAATACGTCAATTCTGATCTATTGCAATACAATTTCCTGGATTGTGTTCATATTTCTGGTATGTGTCGTACACACGCGCTAATTAGCTCATATGTAAAAATCTAGAGATTTACTTTTATTTTTACCATTGGAGTGGAAGTAAAAATTATAAATATTTCGATGTTTAACAAAATTCTAAGACTTTTTCCCTCTATAATATTTTTCAAAAAGTTTCAGAACTTTTGTATTTTGTAGTTCTTTTTTGAATTTTTTTTTATTAAGAATATTTACTTAAAATTTTAAAAATGCAAAGTACGACATTCCAAAATTTAATTTACACTGAACCAAGGAACAGACCCAACGAACGAACGTAATTTCCAGGAGGCATTTCTTATGTATTAGTAAATCCCATAGTTGGCCAAAACACATGTATTTGGAGAATATAAGTGCGTAATTTAATGATTAATGTGAAGATTTTATCTATATTGTAGAATTATATGCAGCATGACAATTTAATCTGGGGAGTATTCAAAAAATGAGAAGAGTCCACAAGTTGCACCTCAAACTGTGTCCGGCTTTGGTAAAGGATCCGCATCTAAATATATTTAAAAAATTCTTTAGGAATGATAACAAAATGTATGTTCCATGTAAGATACTGCATCAAAGTCGCGACATACCTGGCGTTTCATGCCGTAGAATTTTTCCTGGTAAAATCAACTGAGACAGAATCTCGGCATCTGTTATGACTTCCTTAACGTTACGCCTCTTTTTGCTCTGCATGAACCTCAATTTGCTTGTCGACTATTTGGTTGGGATTTATCTTAGACGGAAGGACTGGCATCGAGATGTCTTCCTGAACTCCCCTGAATCGCTCCATGTTCGCAAGCACTGTCTTCATGTTGTCGACGAAGGCACTTCCAGCTTCGACAGATGTAACGAGGCTCATGATGCGGCTAAAGTAGTCTGAACCAAGTTGTCGGCATACCTCTATATCTTGTTCAGGTGTTGAATGTCCCATATCAGCGAGATGAGCATTAGTCTCGCTTTGATGTAATTCCCTTTTAGCATTAGTATCAATAAAACGTTAACCATCACATTCGTTTACTGTCGCTTCCCGAAGTTAATTTCCGATGAACGGAGAGCTCGAATCAAAAGGTGCACATGCTTGCACATATTATTTTGAATGCTGTTGTCGGGACAGGTACAGCTGTATGAATGCATGCAAACTTTGCACTGTGGGCATACAAGGGAACAGGAACATTCTTCGACGGATGCTTGAATGGTATAAAACTGCAATTGATCAGTAGCAGATTGAACAGTCCACTGGTCTCCTAAACTTGAAACTTGCGAGGTGCTGAGCTCAAGACTGCGGGCATGACGTTGGCTTAGTTGTTTGTCCTTAGTGGTTAGCTTGCCTCTATTAATTGAAATCAAGCGGTCGTGTTGCTTACTGGTTAAGTATGCTCTGATGCCAGAAAAACTTGCGTCCATTCGATCTACTCGCTTTCCATTGAAAAAATTGTACTTCATGTCCTTGTGCAGGCTTTCTAGGTACATGTTCGTGTTAATTCTGGCAATAATACGATGAGAATACGCCCATTCCGTGGTTCGATCAGCGTAGTACTTTGTGAAGTACTCATTAAAAATTTTCAGATGTTCTTGAGTTGAAAAATACTTCAAGAGTGCTTTCGGACCCTCATCAAAAGTGACAACATCCACAGTTTTCATTACAGCTTTGAGCTTCGAGAACACTTCCTTTTTTAGTCCCGTTTCGAGGCCTACTAAATGCTTCCTCCAGTTCTTCAACACGTGCCATGAGCACAAGAGCTTCTTTTCAACTTTACCCATTAAAATCCACGAGTTATATAGTGCAATCTCGTCATCACTCATGAAAATTTTGCAATTTATTTCACCAATCCGATCCTTTAACTTGCGAAACAAGACTCGATAAGTTTCTTCATTCTTCTTTGAATGGTAGAAAAAAATTACAGGGAAACCTTGATGCTGATCGTCCAAGACTAAAACTGTTGAAAGCTCAAATCCGTATGAATTGGTTCCGTGCGTTCCGTCAATACAGATTATGTTCCTTCCGAATGTCTTTAGCATGAATTCCTGTGAAGCATTCATATAAGCAAAAAGAAAGTCCGATTCTTCCATTTCCGGGAACTCGTCACACAGAACGCCAGGAGGCTTGTACAAAAAGATGCCAGTATCACCATCATTCTGAAGCTTCCTTATTGTGATGTCGAGACTCTTGGCATCGTTGGGGTCCAACTTAACGTTCGAATCCAGCTTGAATTTAGTAGTGATATTACGAATGTCTTGCATGTTTGTAAGTTCCTCTCGATTTACTTCAGTTGACTGCAACTTCCGTACGTTGTGTAGCACCGTTGAACGAGGAACACCTTCGACCAATTGACTGGCCAGCCTCCTCTTCACGGGAGATGTAAGACCTACTCTTCCCGGTTCGATCATATGACCGGAATGCGTTTTGTGATATGTTACGTCCAACCCTAAATCTGTTTTTTGTACAATTAGCCTTGAGGTGCACAGATGTTCTGACTTATTTGATCCCTGTTTTTTCGTGCTGCGTTTTCCGTTACTTTCTGATGGAACCGGAATGATGTTGCTTCAATGGCAGTGATAAATACGAGTAGTTTTTGATTTTCCAGATTTGGTAATATACTTGCAAAATTCCTTCTCCTGTATCGAATTCATCCAATCCTTCAATGCTGCGTCGTCTGCCACACTAAAGCTCTCTACTTCCATTGTCCTACTATGCGTAGCATGTAAATGCTGATCCATCTGCTCCAGTCTCGTAGAGTGCCATTGACAACCAGTGTGGGGACACGTAAATCTGCCTTTAGATTCTAGTACAGGTGAATGCTTCAACGCATGACGTTTCATACTGAAGGCTATAGCTGAGGTATAGTCGCATTTGTCACATTTCAGTTTTTTTGTGGGTGTTTCCGTTTCACTATCCGATGAATCTACCACAAACTTAGGGGAAAGCTTTGTTCGTTTCTTGGATGTCTAGAATCAAGGAAAGCGAGCCATTTAGGAATAAAACATGCTGTGTGTCATTATTATAACAGGTATAATTTGCACTACATTTTACCTGTTTTTCGATAGCAAAGTCAAAATCATCTCCGGTAGATGGACTGGAATTTTTCAAGCCCCTGATTTGCAGATCCTATTGTATGAATTGAAAAATTACTATGTGAGCCATGTCAATGCAAATAAATCAGTCCTAGTGAGTTTTACTGTTTCATGAATTCCGGAGATGGCTCCCGCATCTGATGAGACAACAGATGAAGCAACTTCACTACTCGATGCGTGTTGTGCCTTAAATAGTGTGATACATTAGGAATTTATAACTGAAGCGTGATATGCATCATGCCAATATGTTGCCCTGTGATGCAAATTTGAGCTGCAAGTTCGCTACCTTTATTGGAATATTGCCTTATAGTGCAAGTGGATGAGGTTTATTGTCAGTCAATTTAAATGCATCAATTCATTTATTTTTTAATGTTAGCTTGTTTAAATTTTCTTAAGTTATGCATGTTCCTGAGCTCAATCATTTTTTGCTTCCAATCCACAATCTTTCGTTCCTTCTTTTTCTTGTTCTTTTCCTTTTTAAGATCCGTTTTCCGCTTCTCCTCTCTTTCATCTCTTCTGTAGTTTATTCGTTTTCTCCTCATAATTTTTTTCTCCACGGATGGGCGGCTATCGACAGTTGCTCGCTATATAAGCAAAACTTTGTTTAGTAAAGTTTAATTTACGGTATTGCACATAATAATTATATAGCCAAAACATAAAAACGAAGGAAATTCTTACATCTCTTAACTCACGGAAACCCATACGTACTACAGCTGCTCTATCGTCCTTGTTGGCTATGTCGGCATGGCGGAGCCATTTTCCCACAGGCGACTCCTTTGTCACTGGAGGGGTGTACTTGTTGTACTTAGTTTTCTGTTAAATTGTATACACTAATTTCAGAATTAATGAAGCGGTTGGTATCGTTCAAGCTAACGGAATTTTAACTCGCTCTCGCATATAACGCAATATTCCAATTACAAGGCATAAAGCACAAAGCAAAGCATAGCGTACTGATGGCTTCATATGGCAGATTGAATCTTTAATTTCACATGGGTAAACCGTTTAAGTCCTTTCTACTCATTCAGAGAAGCCATCAGTACGCTGGAACGGGTCATCTCCTAGTTTTTCAGAAATGTACAGGGCGTCCCAGGAAAGCACAACCAATATGAGCAAGTTTCTAGCTGCTTCGCGAGACACACTGTACATTTCTAAAAAAAATTTGACATGACCCGTCTAGATAGTTTCTAGGCATAAGTTCGGGGGGTCAGCGACCCGACTGAAGGTATCAGTCCCCGAAAAACAACAATCAAACACCACCCATTGAAATGCATACATAACCTATGACCTAACCTAATTACTAGAGCAAGTCAAGAGTGTGTTTAGGTTTGATGAACTTACCATGATATGATGACGCTGGTCAGGGAACTACGGTTTGACTACAATTTGACTCCTCGACATTAGACAGAAGACTCGACGATGGCAGATGACTCGACCTCGACAGTGGACGGATGACTTGACAGTAAACAGACGAATTGAAGGTGACAGATGACATGACACGACCTCCTAAAATGAAAGCAAGTAAATACAAAATGAAAATACGTTACACTGAGGAGATATGTGATAAGGTCAAAGGTGTGGTAATTACATTACATCAAAACACAAAACACAACATTAAACATCAAATTGAGAACATCATAAATAACAAACAACGGACACCAGATATCATAACTCCAAACTCATAACACTTGTTATATGGTATGTATGAATTTCCACTTACAGAATTTGATAGCTTACATAGCATTTAATTGCAGATACTTGACTTACACGCAGTTATAATGTACACGATGTATGTTGTATGTTTAGCTTTTCAAGGTCACGTAACGTAATGAATCCCGTCACCCGATGTCACCTTCAGGTCCCGTCGTAGTCCTGATTTCTTCTTACATAATTACAGAATACTTTGGCGTAAAATTGAATTCGTGATCAGTGGAAAACGATGCTTGCAATTTTGAAAAAGATAGGTCGGTCCGGTCCGGTGGGATGTGGGAAGACAAATGAACACACAATCACAAACAGATTACCTACACAGAAATTAGCTCATATACATTGGCTTTTGGCTTGCTATGAGCGCTTGTCGGATTCAAGTCAAGCTGCCGGGGCTGCTGGCCATTCAGTTATACTTGGACTTCACACACCACCACCATAATTCAACAAAATATATAATGTGACCAGTTACGTTATTGAATGTAAACCTGATGGGAAGGAGGCAATCGATATTGGGACCAGATTGATCTCCGTTTCACTTTTAATTGTCGGACTGTGCCTGCTTCCACTGCTTCTAAGTATTTGGTGGGCGGATGTCGTTTTCAATTTCCGAAATATCACAGGTTGGAACAATCTCGACGTAGCCCTCATGCTTGGTATCTGGTATTATTCAAAATTCTCTACTTTTGCTCTCCTGGCTGCATTTACTATCTCTGGGCTTGACATACTCAATTGCAATACCCGAATGGTTCAATCAAATCAGTGGATCGACCTATTTGATAAAAAAATTTATTCTAATCTCAGAAGGCATTTATATAGAATATAACTCGATAGCACTTCTCGCAGGTGTGGGAAGGAAAGGACAAGAGAACAACACAACTCAAGTCTAAAGGTTTATCGATATTTGCAACTAATATGTGCTAAATGTGTGACATTAAACAAACCTCTGATTGCGTTTATCTTAATCTTACTGGCCACGGTCTCGAGTTCTACGACGTTCATCCTGATTCGTGGTGGAATTTTAGTCTCCGTTCATAAATGTAATTCTTGTCGTAGTAGTCATCCTTTCCGTTTGTGTGCTCTTCACTGGTGGTGAAGCCTTCCTTCGACACTCACTGCAAATGGCATTGAATTCCTTCAACCTTGCCGAATCGCTTTTGCGTTGTTGCAATATATTATTTATTTATTTTTATTTATTGAACCCCATAAAATGGACAATTTCGACGGCAAATTGGACATGATTACAAGCAATCATACGTATTAGTATTATTGTACATATTCATAGCGTTAGCAATGGCAGATTCAATACAAGAAAAGTCACAACTACATTCATCATCTGTCGGTAAGAACTCCGTGCACTGTAGGTCAAGG
>JAQFXZ010001604.1:0-11539 GCA_034694025.1 Ceratophysella scotica | reverse complement strand
ACGTTCATGCGAGAACCAGCTTTCCTTCCGAGCGGCAACACTGCGTTCCACCCTTCGCACTCGTGGAGATATTTCTGTCATTCGCACTCATGGGAATCGCACTCGTGGAGATACACCCTTTTAACTCGGCACCTTCCATTGATAGAATCTTTTACTAGCCGTATAAATAATCAGCTTAAAACCCCTTCTTGTCCTTCTGCAGTCAATTATTCTTTCTGGAACCAAGATCTGCCAATTTTCAAGCAGCCATGCCGAGTGAAACTGCTTCAGCAGAGCCTAAAACTAAAAAACCTAGAATTGGTTCAAATAGAAATGGAGCTAGTTCGGAACGTCCGGCCATTATTGCGGACACTGAAAACCAGGTTATAGATCTGAGAACGGATGAAGTTACGCTTCCGAATCAGGAAATGCGGAATCGGATGGCCAATGCAAAAGTGGGCAATGATGCCATGGGAGAGGATCCAACCGTATTAGGTACGACGAAGACGCAAAAATTCAATTTGCCTAAATTAACTTGAAATAATAAAATACAGTACAACCATCATGTATGATGATGCTTGTTCTTGTTACAGAACTTGAAAGGCGAATTGCACATAATCTGGGAAAGGAAGCGGCTTTGTTGGTCCCATCTGGTACAATGGGAAATCTCATTTCTGGTAAATATTCAGTAATATTTTTTAAGGTGAATTCATCTATTTTCGGTTCCACTTAGGAAATTTTTTTTTTTTAAAACCGAAGAGATCTTTTGAATTCTAAATATTTATGATACACAAAATGTGTAGTTCTTGTACACTGTCCTGCTCGAGGCTCGGAAGTTATTATTGGCGATTTGGCCCACACGTTCTTGCTGGAACAAGGTGGATTGGCGCAGGTGAAATACTCTAAAAATTGTTCACTATTAATGTCTCAATATTTTTACCGTAGAAATACCGCTACTAGCAACTCTGTAACAAAAGATTCGAGTTTTGAGTTAAATAGGAAGAGTTATTTCTACATTTTGTCAAAATAAACCTAATTGTTCTAAAAAAAATATTCTCAAACAATGTTTTTCTAAAATTATTTTAAATAAACAAACTGATTTGTATTTTATGAGCATGTGATTTCAATTTTGGCATTCATTTTTGGTAGTTTGCAGGAGTTTTAGCTAACAAAATGAAAACAAGTCCGGATGGAACCTTTTCAATTGATGAAGTGAAGCAAAGTTTAAAAATACAAGACGATCATTATACGAACATTTCGTTAATATGCCTGGAAAACACGCACATGGCGTGTGGTGGGCGAGCGGTGCCGCAGGATTGGATAGACGAGGTATTTTGAATATTATACGTTTAAAATTAAGCTAAAGTCTATGTGACTCAGAAGGGGCGCTTATTTTCTGAATATTAAAACTTTGAATTATTCCAGATTACAAAATTAGCACGGGATCACAGCATCCCAGTTCACATGGACGGAGCCCGGCTGTTTAATGCATCAATAGCCAACGGAATCCCGGCCAGTAGAATTGTTCGGGATGTTCAATCGGTGAGCGTCTGTTTGTCCAAAGGACTAGGTGCACCTGTTGGAGCGCTACTGGTCGGAGATGCTAGTTTCATAATCAAGTGAGCAGTTTAAAATCAAAGCCAAATTTGAGTAGGTAATACTTTAAATCACTGTTTGCATTTCTGAAGGGCTAAGCGAACCCGCCGAGCTTTAGGCGGTGGAATGTGTCAATCCGGAATAATCGCTGCGGCTGGGCTTTATGCATTGGACCATATGATTGACAGACTTGGAGTGGATCATCTGTACGCCAAGCAATTGGCAGAATCAGTGGCTGAGTTGAAAAGTCTAAATGTTGGTGTCGATGCAAATGCTGTTGATACGAATATAATGTTTTTGCATGTCCGCAATGGACTAGCTGAAGATATTTGCAAACGCTTCGCTGAAGTTACGGATAAGGAAAAATTGGAACTTGGCTCCAGTACACGTGTAAAGGCATTAGCCTGGCCCGGATCACGAATTCGATTGGTTCTTCATAGTGACATTTCAGGTGAAATGGTGTCCAGAGCTATTCGGAAGATTTGTTACGTGATTTCAGGTATAATCAATTGAATTCGACTTCAAACTATCAATTTGTGGGTAAAATTGAGTTCATGTCTTTTCAAATTTCAGAATATGATGATTTGCAGAATGGCGTCAAAAGACATATCACTGCAAAGAACGGCAGTGCATTAGCGATTTAGCAGTTCACTGTGCAATTTGGGTGGATCAGAATCGTTGTATGTAATTTTCATAGATTTAATGTCAAATTACGGGAAATTCTATTTTGCATTAGTCTTTAAAAATAGTAGTTCCAAAATCCAACTGTGTCTGTCAATAATTAAATAGATAAAAAATAGATAAATCACTTCCCAAAACGTTACGTCATTAAAACTACAATTTTGAAGTATTTCGTAAGCATTTCAAACTTTTGTTAAGTACTGCAGCGTTAATATAAGAGGGTTGTTTCTTTAATTTTGGCAATTTTTGAAAATCTACAAAACACAAAAGTGAATGAATTTGGGCTGAAACTTTTATCAACGTAGCTCCTAAGTTACATTGCAACAAAATATTGGGTAAAAGTGTCGATATGGACAGTTTCTATTACAATTTGAGTTGAAAAATAATTTTTTGTTATTTTTATAATATATTTCTCCTCGATTTTTTTTCATTTTTCTTTTGCATTACAGAATCGTTGATGTGCTCCCGCCAAAACAGCACAATTCTTCGAATATGCTTAAATTCTCATGAGTTCAAGGCTAGCTATTTTTGTTTGACAGTTTTTTAATAACCAAAAATTGATTTTTTGGCAATTCAATGATTTATTTTAGTAAAATGAATAGAATTCGCTGCAATGCAACTTTAATTTTTTAAATGCTGTGAAAGTTTCTACCCAATTCACCCATTTTTTGTTTATTTTGAGGCTTTTCGAAAAATTGTCAAAATTAGTGAAACAACAACCGTTGTAGGCGTATTACAAAACACTGTATAATATTACGGCATAGTATCTTCCAATAGACCGCGCTAAAGTAAAATCATCAAAATATCAACACCGTAAATCACATTCGATGTCCTTCTAGGTTAATTAGTTTAGAAAAGCCTCTAACTCGTGATATGAATATTGAACTAGCAAACCACAGGTCATGCCATGTTTTTGTCCCTAATTTGTAGCTTTATTATTAAACAGCTGAAATGGACACGCTAAGTATGTACTACTTACGGGCTGGAGAATTACTGTAGTGATAGAATAAAACGTTGAGCAATCACATGATTTGACATTTGACTATTGCTTCATGCTTTACAATCTAATGCTACTTATTTCTTGAGCAATCTAAAACCCTGGCTCTATATAACCTGTAACTTTAGAGTTGATGAGATACTACGTATAGGTTTAATCTGAAGTTCAAAGCATTCTTACGCGTTACGCATGGCATGGGGCAAGTGGCAATCGACGTTTTGAATAGGACTGATTCAATTTTAGTTAGACTCTTTAGTTCACCCTTAAACTTGAAGTTGAAGTGTCACATCTGCCTGCAGTGGACGAATGTTTCAATAAGAACTGCCACTCAAAATGACTCAAGAATCCAAGCAATCACCGCAGAAGCAGAAGACGGGCAGCTATCATGGAAATATCAGTGCTGAAAGTATTAAGAATGTTGACTTCTTGGTTGACCTGAGAAGTGACACTGTTACTCGACCAAATCAAGCAATGCGGAAACTGATGGCAAATGCGGAAGTTGGAGATGATGTTATGGGAGAAGATCCGACTGTTCGAGGTAAAAGAATGCATAAGCCTTCGTTAAATAAATGCTTGATTTTAAGCAATTAAAGATAATTAATTATTAATTTTTGGAATATATTTATTTTCAAAGAACTCGAACTACGTGCAGCCAAAATTTTGGGGAAAGAGGCATCCGTGTTTGTTCCTTCTGGCACAATGGGCAATCTAATTGCTCGTAAGCATTCAAACCATTTATTTACGAGTATAGTATTGAATCGAACTTTCTAGCACGGGATTTAGAAATATTAATTTGTAATTATGAATTTACATTTAATCGGATTTTCAGTACTGGTTCATTGCACTGCACGTGGTTCGGAGGTGATTGTCGGAGACAAAGCTCATATGTTTTTGTACGAGCAAGGTGGTATGGCTCAGGTATTTAAATACAACTATATTTATATTTTTTTAAATAAAATCTATAGAAATTATATTGGGTGGATACGATAATTTTCGTCTTTTTGAAAAATAATCTGCAAAGAAAATAACTCAAATTAACCCCATTTTTCTTTTATTGCAAAAGTTAGCAAACAGCAATGGCGTTCAATTTTCGAAAGTAGGCAGTACAATCGCAGGTTAAGGTCTGATGATTTTGCATAAAATTGCTGTTGCTAGGTCTGTTTCTGCATTCCAATATAAAGTTAATTTTCACCACTGTTTTTTTTTTTGACCTTGAACGAAAAAAATCTAAGAGTCATGTGTAACCTTTCGAATTGGCAATACTTTAAATTATATTCTATAGAAGCAAGGAGCTCAGTATTTTATTGAAACGAGTGAAAATTGTCTTATCGCACTATGCGCCGAAATTACAGCAAACTAAAACCGGTAATTTGACGGATTTATTTAGTTTGGCGGAATCCAGGCAAATAAACAGAAAAATAAGCCAGACGGAACTTTTTGTATTGAAGAAATGAAGAGGAATTTCCGGCCTATAGACGATCATATGACCAAGACTTCGCTAATCTGTTTAGAAAATACTCATAACATGTGCGGCGGAAGAGTTGTACCGCAAGATTGGATTGATGAGGCAAGATTCTAATAACTGACTAGAAATGTGCAACAGAATTGAAATTGAAATAAAATTCTAAAATCTAATTTCTCAGGTCACCAAAGTTGCTCAAGAACACTCAATTCCTGTTCATATGGACGGAGCTCGATTATTCAATGCATCAATTGCTAGCGGGATTCCGGTCAGTCGAATTGTACGAGATGTGACGTCGGTGAATATTTGCTTGTCAAAAAGCTTGGGAGCTCCTATGGGTTCAGTGCTAGTTGGTGACAAGAATTTCATTACACAGTAAGTACATTAGCATTTAGCATAGCAAAATCTTGCCGTGTGTATAGCCTGATGCAATATTTCTCTGAATTTGCATAGAGCAAGGCGTACAAGAAAAGCGCTTGGCGGCGGTATGCGTCAGATTGGAATAATGGCTGCAGCTGGACTTTACATATTCGATCACATGATTCAGCGATTGGATCAAGATCATCAAAATGCTAAGAAAATTGCGGAAGCTGTGGCCAAAGTTGCTAGTCCAGTTATGAGCGTCGAGAAGGATCTGGTCGATACGAATATAATTTTGCTCAACGTCAAGCAAGGCTTAGCTGATAAAATGTGTCAACGATTTTCTGAAGTTAGTGAAACAGAGAAGTCGGAACTTGGGCATTCGACCAGTGTCTTGGCGGCTCCCATATCCGAAACCGTTATTCGGTTTGTTCTGCATTGCGACGTTACTGCGGAAATGGCATCCAAAGCGGCTCAAAAAATTTCCTACGTTGCTAAAGGTAAGCTATAAAAAAACTGTAAGGCAAAAATGAAGAACATAGCACGTTTTAAATATTTTTCTATTTCTATTTCTAGAATTGGTGACATATTGCAGCAACGGAATTGGGAAATAGGTCTCAAGCTTTGAACACATTCCATGATTTCGTAGACAATTAAAATTCCTGTACAAAAAACACAGCTCAGTTTGTATTTTGAATTAATTTGATTCTGGGACTGGAAATATCACATTTTTAGTAATTCGTACAATTTTACAGGAAGGGTTCGAGAATTGTGTTCCAATGAAACAAAACCTAGGTATTGCAAACGTAAACTATATAACCAGCCAATGTAAACTTGAATTTCTTCAGATTCTTTTTACAGCCGAGCTAAGATCATTTTGAATTTGTGAAAAATAATTACAAAAATTAACGTAATTAAATACAACCACGTTTGGAAAATTTTTCAATGCTTCTTAATTCAGTGTTATTTTCATATCCTACTATGACGCCATTTTCAAAGTTTAACGTAAATTTTTCTTAAAGAAAAAAAATTGGCCGCAAATCCATTTTAGAAAAAATCAATTCATTTGGCTCGACTCTGGCTCAAAAAGCTGCAACAGCAGGTTTACAGACGGGGGGGGGGGGGCTGACATTTTCAGAATTAGATTTAATTGCGTAAATAAACTTAATAGTACAATAACAATAATCAAAACTCCAAGTTAGGAAGTTTGCCTGGATAGTAAGTTAACATATTCACAAAATAAATAAGTATTGATAACTCTAAATACAAAGGTTATAAGCCCGTGGCTTTGTAGACTATCAATCCTGTTGCTCCGAATAGAAGGCTATCCAGTATGGAGAATATCTGCAAATTAGATTAATTAATTAAATTAAATACAATCGAGAGAAAAATATCGCTCTAGGAAAGAATTTAAATTTATAATTCAAAATTAAAATATTAAATTCTTACCCCCGCACCCAATTTTTCGTCAAAGTAGTCACAATAGTACGGATCCGTGTATTGACAATTTTTGTGCTCAATGTCCACCGCCGAGAGAATCATGAGAATGCCAACAATCATCAAGCTTACTGCTCCAAATCCATGATAGCAAAGGTCCTGCGCAGGAATATAATTGGTTATACGATACACAAGTGAAATGAGTTATAGTTTTCAGCATATTGCACTTACTACAATTTTATTGATCCTGCTAATAACCAGATCATAAAGCAAGCAATGTGCTGCGAGGTAGAAGAAAGAAACGGCCATTAACAACGAAACTAGGTCCAAGTAAACTTCTTCCTCCCAAATTTTCAGCTTCTCTTCATACGTATATCCGCCCAATCCAAGGGCTATGAGGCCGAATACCTGCAATTTGCATAATTTACACAGGAATATTAGAATCAAAAGTTCAAACAAGCATAAAATATTCCGATTCATATTCACTTGGCTATTACTGCAACACAAGTCACAAAGTTGGTGTCAAACATTCGAAGGAATGATCGACTCGAATAAATACAATAATGGAGGCATCAATGAAGAGAAAATATGTAATTTCTCAGGATTTATGAAACAGGAGATGCACGGCAAAGATGTACTTTAAGGATCTATCAATATTTTGAACTTTCCGCCATTCACATTTATCGCTTTTGATGGAAAGTGAATTGGAATGGAAGTATAGACCCTTTTCTGAAAGCATAGCCTGTAACTCACGTGCGGAGCATAGCAAGAGAAGCTATAGACACAACTTTAGGTAGTACCTTTTTTTTTGGTATGGAGATTTTCCATTCAGAAATCTAAGAATTGGTTTTACTGGAGTATTTTCAAGTATTTAGAAAAACCAAAAACCACCTCTTCTTCCATATTTTTTGGAGAATTTTATGTACCCTTTAATTTAAAAAAAAAATTGATCTGGAACAAAAATTTCTATATAGTAACTGCCTGCTCTCCACAGCAGGGCATGCACGAAGGCAGAAAGGTACTACCTAAAGAGAACGCCATCTCCGATCCTCACAACCAAGCAAGAAACCACCTATTGACAGGACAATTAGAGCTGTGCGCCGCTGCCTCATGCTGCCGCTAAAGGCAACAACGGAGTGAACGTAGTTTTTCACTACATTACCATGCTTGAGAAAAATATGTGTTGCAAAATATTGCAACAAATGTGGTTATCTTGCATATTTTCTTTTATTTCGTAAAATAATAACTAAATATTGTTGAATTCGTTAATCATTAAAACAATCTAAATACGTTTTCTGCCGCCGCCGATTCAAATTTACTGCCTTTAGCCATCTTCAGCCTTGGCGCACAGCTCTGGAGAGCATGTAACCGCTGCTGGGGAAGTTGCTTACCAGTGTTAGTATTTTTCCAAAACCAGGTTGAGTGATCAAGTATTCCAAATTTTGAGAAATTTCAAATCTTCCAATAAACATTTTAAATGTCTTATTTTATTGCGAGTGTAGAATACTGCTTTCTCGTTCACCAACTGCTGGAGATGGTTACTTGACGACTAAATAAAGCTGCTGAAACTTGATTTTTGTGTTCTCAATGTGCACACGGAATGCCCGGTATTTGGTGATAAACCTCTAAGCTTGAATAATTATAGAGGTGAACTATTTTCGGTGTCTCAATTTTATCCCAACAAATATTTTGCTGAGTCGTCCTCCAGTCTGATAAGCTTTCGGAACACACTTCTCCATCCAGTCTACGTACACAAACGCCAACCCAACGCCACTAATTGATGACTGTATGCAGATCGAAACACTCGATAAACTGCAGCAGGTGTTTAATGTGACTAATATTTGACTCAGACTAATCTAATGGAAACGTCTTCAAATGACGCCCAGTGATCAAGACGATTACACGATAAGACCTATCAATAGTTTTATGGGCCACGTTTAACTCAAGTTCCAAATCTATTTTCGGCACAATTTACTTTACGAATAATTGCACTACACTGCATTTTTGAGAACGTGATTTGCTGCAGCACAACAATCTGGTACTTATTGTTCGTAGTGCTTCAATTATGTACTAATTTAAATCCAGCAGGTTTGGATGGTTCTTCTCCAAGTTCAGATTTAGTATTGGTTTGCGAAAATAAACAATTCCAGTTTCAGAATATATTCACAGAAAGGCACATGATAATGTCAGGTGTCAGGTGCGAGTTGGACGAAGTGGTTTGTGGTCTCTAAATCCGATCCAACCTATCGTCAATTGCATAACCTTCAAAATTAGCTAGAACGAATCCTGTTCTGTATTATCTGACATTTAGTTGCTAAAACGTTGAGTTTTATGCAACTCGTGTTATGGATAGGCTGATCTGGGCGTTTGGCTAAAAGTACTGCTAGTATTTTTTCGATTGAGCTAAACCACTCTCTAGGAACTAATTTGCTGCAACTTGGAGTGGGATTGATAAGATAAATCAGGAGAATCCCAGTTTCATGGTCATCTGCAGCAACTGGGTGCCAAGTTTGCATTTTGGCGTAGAAAATGCTATTTTCATTCCTCATGTGATTTTGGATTAAATTGGGTATTATTGACCCTTCAGACCAGTCCAGTCGTGTGATATGAGAGCCCTCGCGTACCGCGTATATCCTAATTGCTATCACAAGTTCTGTTCTGCTTTTATCGGGTTGAAATTGAAAGTTGACATAAATGGATAACTACTACGAAGGGATCTCTCAACGTCAAACATTAATTCCCACATTTTAGTTTCCTGGTAAAAGATCCAATTGCGCCCGCATACGGTTTAAATTGTAGTGTTGTTCAAGTTGTAGCTTTAAAATTCAAAGAAATATATAATTATCTGTAGATTACAATCTGTTAGATTGGAATACATAGGACAAGTTGGAGTGGGTCAAGTGAGGTGAGCATAACGAAAATCGTTCAAAGTTCAAAATGTGCAAAGAGGTTCTGCAACAGATTTAGGATCTCGGAATTTGAACTCGGATAATTGCATTGAATTCCAAATTTTAGCTCAAAATCTGAGACGTATCTAATACTGAAGCTTTCACATTTTGTGATTTGAATTTTTAGTCTTCTGCCATGAATTCATAGATATACGAGTATACTATAATTTACGTTCAATTCATTACAGAAAATTGAATTTTTTGGAATTTTTCGAAATATTTCAAATATGTTTTCTTTCTTCGGAACAATTTTCTTAATCGTTCCTAGTTTAACGAGATTGCAGAATTTCAATCTTGACCGAAAAATTCCAGTAGTATCGGTTGTTTTATTTCCTAAAGGCTCAAAGCATTTATCTTTTAAAATTCTAAGCAAACAAAAATTCTAAGGATAATTCCTTTTGAACTCAGCCGTAAGTTCCACCACTATTCTAAGCAATATTACATAAAATGTTTGCATATATGAATTTTTTAATAATTGGGTGAAAGTATTCTGATCGTACGAGACCGCAATGTACCTTCGATTGTTTTTTTGTTCCATAAACTATAAAGTAACAAAATATCTAGTATGAATTCCAAATCTTCGATGCTTCGTTTGTAATTAGAGTATTAAGTGTCTTAGAGTAGAAGAGATCGTCTATTTTCCTAATGCACGATGTTTGTTAGCTTGAGTTCAGTTTTGCTATTTTAGAAACATCATTTTCAAAATTAGACCGATTGGTCAACAGGCATTGCTCAAAACATTACCGAATTAGCTAATGCGAAGTTTTTAGCTATTTTAGAAAGTTTGAAAGAGCAGAGAATATGTACAACTCAATATAAACGTTAATCAAAATTACATAAATCAGCTGTAGGAATATACGAATGAAAATAGTAAAGTAGCAAGTAATGACAATAAAATGAATGATTACTCACCCTTTTTTGATTTTCGTATTTTATATCTTTACAAACCAAGCTGCAGTAGCGGATTGAAACAGGAGTTCACCATTCACCATGCCATAATGTAAAACATATAATGAATAACAGATTGGGTAGGTACAATGAATGTCTGTAAATTATTTCTTCTCGGTATTTGGTATCAAAATCTGAGAAATTATGGAATAACGGGATTAACAGAGTCTGCAAGGCGGAAAAGCTTCCTAATAATTAACGCCCTTTAATAATGCGGGTATCCACACACTACTTAAACTCTTTGTTTTACAAGAATGTATTGGGTCAGTTTAAAAAATTAAATGCATTTAACAATATTTAAAAACCTAGGGTTTAACTTCTAATTCAGTAACAAATTGCAGTACAGGAGTAGCCAAGTTTAAGGCTTAAACGGAGTATCCGATGTCGCTGCGTTGTCATAATCGTCGTCAATCTCAATTCCGCGCACAACAACGGTGATTAGATATAACACTCCGTTGATCAACCCAAATGCCTGAAAAATGAGAATATCACAGTTTACTCCAATACATTCACTTAATTTATAAAAGCCAATGTCAAAATCGTATTTAGATTGCATTATTCTACTTTAAAAAGTAATTTTTCTTACCCCTGCGCTAACTTTGGCGTTGAATGGACCACAGATTTCATCGTTAGGATCAACAGGGATATCTTTACAGTAGTCCTTATTGAAATTGACGCCTCTTTGAAGAAATAAGCTGGCTGCAGTGATTAGCAGTATTGCTCCAATGAAATGGTAAACTTCGTCCTGAAGCAATTGAAATGAAAATAAGGGAAGTTGATAAAAATTATTGAATTTGATAAAATTCGATGTTTTGATTTGGAATATTGGAGGACGTACAATTGCCTTGTTGACGCGGCTAATCGCCACGCCGTAGGAAACCATGTGGACGATGAGGTAAATGAGGGAAATTACAAAACAAGCCACGACCGAACCAAAGAAGAGCCTATCCCGGAAGTAGCCACTGTCAAATGAACCAGCTGCACATCCTACTGCCACGGCACCAAAAAGCTAAACAAAAAACGATTTTTACGTCAATAAATGGCATTTGAATTTTGAAAGCTTTCAATTAAGATGGTTTAATTGGCTATTTTTTTTTTTACTTACGAGGTGAAATATTTTGAGAATACCCA
>JAQFXZ010001603.1:0-11540 GCA_034694025.1 Ceratophysella scotica | reverse complement strand
TAAGCAACTATATCAACAACTTTCTCTTGACAACATGAACTCATTAACTCAGTATTCTTCAACTTCAATATCGCAAATCACAACACTAATAAGTAATTAAGTATTCATAATTATTGAACTACAAATTTTATGGTGGTCATTCTGACCTGACTGAGTTTGTTTATTGGTACTAGAATGGCGTGTATTGCAGGAGGCGGAGCCGACGCATGCATAGGCTAGTAAATATGGTTCATCTGTAGATAGTCTGTAGATAGTTTGATTTTTCAACTCTACTACAATTTTAACACCAGAAACAAAAACAAAAGGTCAAGAGTTTAAAACAAGAAATCTTTAGGATAAAATAAAGTTCAACTGCTATAAATAAGCAACAATAAAATTATTTTGATCCAAACAAAAGAATTTGAAGATAAAAATGCTAGTTGAAAGCAAACTTTCTCTGACTTTCACTGGGTGAAGCACACGAATTGCCTCCTGTGGTGACGGTGGCGTGGAAGTAGGTTTCTAAAATGGTTTGTGGACAGTCAGAAACCATTGAATTACAAATTACACTAAGTCTAACTCGAAGTAGCATCTCACATCAACATCAGTACCAATAATTCTCACGTACGAAGAGCGCTGCATCAGTTTAGCGTTGAGAGCTTGAATTATTTAATACGCCCAATCTAATACACACAAGATGCAGAAAGTCGAAATGTCTCAGATAATCTTCTCCAGATTCGTATCAGGTAAGCTTCCAATTTGCTGACTGCCGAATACTGTGCTATCCATCTTCCGCTTACGACTGACACTGACGAGACCAGCACTGAAATATTCACGAGTTCGTGGTTTGTCTGCTTCGATGTTCCAATTCGAATTCGAACTCGAGTGAAAGTGATTAGAAAGCACAATTCAATTTCTCTGTTTGTTTAACAAGGGAAGGCTCTGCGAGGGAGCATTGTTACTTCAATAGTTTGAAGGGTTCAGTTCAGGATTATGTAAGCTTCACTTTAAATGTGTATTAAACTTTAGGCTTCACCAAAAATGTGGACACACATATCTTCACTTTAAGCGTTTCCCGTGTATAATTACTGAACAAGAGCTACACAAAGTCAATATTAGCATAAGACGGAATTAAAACTGATTATCAACCCCAATTTCTAATCATTTCTGACCACAGCGACGTAGCGTAGCACACTACCCTCTCCAACCATATTCCGGGTATCCGCAAAATACGTGTGTTGTCCTAATTTTATAATTAAATTTCTGCTAGAAGTACGTTCCAACATTTACCGCTTTTCGTAAAACCAATATAATAAGTCTGACGAAGGATCGTATCAGGTCTGCAGTGTTCTGCCCTAGGGTGCCTATGCGTTGCCTACGTGAATCTAGTGAAGCCTTTCATTGTAGAATAAGGCAAAAAACCGCAGGCGTGGTTTCAAATTCTCAGAGATCAGAGCTTTGTAGATATCTAATAAATTATAATTACTTAAAGCATATTGCATCTTCCGGGTTACAATATGCTACAAACAGAACACTTTGTAAGTCGATCGTCGAATCGAATCGAATCGAATCCTCTGCACAGAACCATATGAAATTTAAAAAAAAAACTGAAATTTACGCTAAGGATTTGACGGTGATTTGAGGTGAAAAAACCGCCACACCCAAAAAGTTCGACAATAACTAAGTGTGCAACTCCGTGAAGGCTGCAAATGTTTTGACGTTTGGGAACGCTCGACAAAAAGATGCCACTGTGTGATACGAAATTTCGAGAATAATCGACCATTGCAAAAATTAAATTGTAGATGCGATATAAGCTTGAGAAAAATTGCAAAGTCTGACAAATATGCGCGACTGCGACATATAAGACCGCGACAAAAATGTGTGACTGCGAGAAAAGAAAACTCGAGAAAAATGTGCTATGACATGAGAATGACATAAGAACTTGACAAACATGTGACAAAATATGCGATTGCGAATTAAGTGCTCATAGAAAAAAGAAACATCGACAAAATATGCGCCAACAAACAAAATTTGACAAAAATGTGTGATTAGACTACTAGAAACGTAATACGGCAAACCACAAAGGTCTACAAAAATGTGCGACAGCTAGAGCTAGCTCGAAAACAATTAAAAAGCGCTACAAGGAATAATATGACGCCATAAAGAGCTCCGTGATTTCAAAAATCGCGAAAAAAATTTGTGTGACGCAGATGGATCCAATTAAATAGTGCGACGCTGCAAAGACAAATATTGCTAATTCATATTCAAGTGTTTTCCTAGATTTCTCAAATGTCTCGCTTTTATAATGCAAAAATTAAAATTGATCCTGGATATAGCTGTATTTGCAATAAATTCAAAACCCAGGTCTGGTGTTTGTGTGTGTGTGCTACCAAATTGATGCAAATTAGAGTACAACGCCTTGTTCCAAATCAAAAACATTCATCAATACTACACACAAACCTTAGAATACCGGTCCATAATGGTTGCGAAATCTGTGTGGAAGATGATGTAAATAAAAATGATATTTGTTGATTTTATGAATGACGTTCAAATTTCAAATACATTTAATTCGCCAGAAAATTTATTTCCAGATCCTGTGTTTTTAGTTTATTGCAAAATTTTAGACGTGTCTTCCCAGCATTTCCAATAAATTTGCAGATCCGGTGTTTTTAGTTTATTGTAAAATAGCTTTTACATATTAAGACCATGAAGCCTTGGTTCCACTTACGAAACGAGGCGAGGGGAAGCAATTACATTAAACTTATTGTAGGCTTTTAAGGTTGACATTGTTTCCAGGGGAACTTGGAAACTAGGCCTAGTATAAGTAAGTAGTCCTGTTCTACGAGACAGGCGGGTAATGTACCGCCTGTCTCAAAAATGACTGACACCCCTAAATATATTTGGTATGGCAACGAAAGCTAAATACTTGCAACATATGTTGAAGTCACTCAAAATTTATCCCAAGGAAGTTGAAATGTTGAGTAAAATTGATATTTGACCTTAGTTTTCAGGTGACCTGACTGCCACCTCACTCTACATAAATAGTGACAACAATGGCCTAAACATAATGGCCCATCACTTTGTGTATTCCCAATCTCACTTAAATATTTTTTGAAATACACGTGACTGTAACATAGACAATATTTATTTTCATTGTTATTTTCCAGAAAAATAAACAAAGGGTGTCAGTCATTTTTGAGACAGGCGGTACTGTTGTCGTCACGCGACACGCAATTCGGGTCGGATTCAGAAAAAGAGAAATTTATTGCATGCAAGCTTGTACTGCTCAGCTAAATGCAAACTTGCTCAGGTTAAGTGGTAGCTGCAGCTCCGTCACGCAGTACCATTTGTTCTTCATCCACCCTGTGTGACATGTGTCGCATTGTATTGTCTGCTTTGTAGATTTAGAAGCTTTATACTTTGAACGTCTAGTCGGATCCGATAGGTTTGCGCTAAGAAAGAACCGTGTATTGTATTCTGTAATAAATACGTCTTACGTTTTCAAAGAGCTGTGAAGCATGTTCAATCTATGAGAAATTGAATTCCTTAGTTGGTCAAGTGCGCCGTATTGTGCCACGCGTTTTTCGTCAAAATACTGTGGTATCGGATATCGGATTAGATGACTAACCGGAACCGGATGGTAAATTCTGATTGCCTGGATTTCGCGGGCAAAAGAATCTTTAAAAATTACTTAAAATTAAGCCGCAATTAATATTAGAAGTTAAATTAGTAAACGTAGATGAACAACTGAACGGAGAAAAAATGTAAAATTAATTTGTTAATTTTTTCGATAAATTTTTTTCGGCGTGTAAAAAGTTATCGATCAATTGTATTTCTGTTGGTTATTATAACCTATCTATTTCGCGGGCAAGATGCGTATTTTGGCGGGTAAAAAAATTAACAATTTATCTTTCTTTGGAGACTTTTTTTCGCGGACTACGTAAATAAGCATATTAGCGATTTTAGCGGACAAAAGTAAGCAATTTTGCTTTTATTTGAGACTTCAATTTATTTCGGGGAAAAAAAATGTGCACTTTGACGGGGGAAAATGAATTAAGTAAACAATTTTACTTTTCTTGGAGAAATACGTACGTATCATTAGGTAGTTTCTTTTGAAAACGTGCATTTTGGCGGGTGAACTTTTTTTTTGATTCAGCGACTTGAATTTCACGAGCAAATTTTCGTTTTGGCGGGTAAAAAAATAAACAAATTCCTTGAACTAATTATTATTGGTCTTTCACCGGCAACAAACGTGTATTTTGGCGGTCAAAGAATTAATCCATTTTATTTTCCTCGGAGCCTCATTAATTTGACCTTGATCAAAATTCCAGTTTGCAAGAAGCACGAATCACTAACATATTCAAATTCATCCCAAACGAATATTTCAAGCTAGTGTACCATACAGTTATGAATTTCCATGAAATAATTGAGACGAAGATTGCCCCAAATCTCTTGACGCTCGTTGACCCGACCCAGTCCCGCTCGAAAGTTACATCACGCTTTAATTGGATATTCACAAAGTTAAACTTTCAATTGGCCCATAGGGCCATATCAATAGCTAAAGTTTAATTCGTTACGCTGTCACCTTGGCACGATATGAGTTATGCATGAAATGAAAGCAATCTCAATCTCAGCTCAGGTCATGAATCGTGAAGATGTAGGAGTGCTTTCAAGTGTAATTACTACCTGCCTTCCTTTTGCATTATGGATACGGAGGCAATGCATCTACGTGTATTTTCTTGCTTTCTCCATAAACGTTGACGATTGACGATAGAAAGCTTAATTGAATCAAATTATTAAAGTTTTAAGATTACTGTACAGTTTACTCAATCCAATCCCAGTTTTTCAATACTTGACGACCCAGTTTTATTGCCGTGTACAAAATAACTCCGTATCTGAGTCAGAGTTCGTAATGATTTAAGAACACTTCAGTTCATAAAAACGGTTCGGCGTTACACGTATGTCAATTAAGGCCAAAATCATTAAATCCTAATTTCAATTCCATTTCGAAAATTTACAAAGTTTTACTCGTTCACTGCAGCTGTACCACACTTGGTATGACACCATATGTTACCTATTCAAAGTTTTACACGGAATTTTCAAAAAATGGAACACTCCTTACGGAAGAAGCCAAATGCATGGAGATGCATTCCAATTTATTGAATTCTATAGCGAGACAATCGTTAGATATAATATAAATTGATTTATGGCAAAGCCTGTATGCACAATACTGGTTATATAATTCATAACAAAATACATTGTATGTTAAGTCAAATAACTAATTAGTTGCATTACGCCACCTGTCACCTCAGTAAATAGGTCATCGTCATCATCATCAATGAAGAAGATTTAGCGAATTTTTAAGCTAAGTGCGGCTAACACGATCTTGAACCACTGAATACACAAAATTATTACTTTAATGGTCTATTTAAAACTATATATTTCAAAAAATTGATCAAATTTTTTGTTTCTTAGAATTTCTGCATTAGAGAATGAATACTATTTTGAACTAGATATATTTTGCAAACTTTGTGAAATTAGGTACAATGTTGTTTTTGGGTGCATGGACCCTGAACCAAATTCTAATTTACGGATGCAAGTGCGAAGAATACTGCAGCTACATTCTAAACACACTAAATAATACGAGAAATAGCTAATACAATAGAATAAAAATTGTAGAGACATACATGAACCATTCTATTTCTAATTCATACTAAATACTGTATAAGGCCATTCAAAGTACATCTAATATTTATTGCCGATCACTCAAAACGATTAGCTGAGTAGGTCAGACAGTCCGATCTTCGTATCGTATTCTCATTCAAATCCATTTAAGCTAAATATTTATATATTTTTTTGCACACGTTAAAGTTTCCTTAAAATCAACAAAATAAGAGCGGTCTTCGTTTTAAATATTTTAAATATACAGGCATCCTCGTTTCAATTTTTCTAAACTTTGGAATTTAGAACTTACAAGATTCTACACGAATTTCACACATTTTCCAGTTTTCAGGGTTTAAATTTGACAGAGCGTGTTAATAGCCACTGTAGACGTTGCTAATTCACTAAATCGGGACATGAAAGAACAGCGAGCATACTAAACATCGCAGTTATGTTAATTTGTGAACATGCTGTCGAAAACATCGCAACGAGTATCTAAAACTTTTAATCCGGCGGCATTTTTGAAACTGTACATGACAATTTCGTTTGTGTAATGCATTTCTTATGGAAAATAACTTGTCATATTTTTAGTTAGGTTTAGTAATGCCGAAACGTGCGATATTATGTGACAAGTGGTCAGCCAGAAGAAATCATTACACTGTTCTATTCAATTCTGTACAATCCGGGGAGCCACTTGCGTATGGGCGACCACTTGTCCCATTATATCTCACGTTTCAGCCCAACATCACCTAACTAAAAATATGACAAGTTGTCTCTCATTAGAAAAGCATTAACGAATACAAATTGTCATGTAAGATTTCATAATATACAAGCTGTGGAGCAACCCGAGTAAAATCGTCGTCAAACAGCAAGCGCTACCCGTATCATCGCGAATCGCGATCTACTGTAGAATTTCTAATTACCGTGATTGTGCTGCTATGTTCCGAGTATTCCCCGCTTATAATTTGGATGCATACGTTTTGTTTGTGATTTCGACTTAAATCTGACATTAGAACCTACGACATATTTTTTGCGTATTTTCCCCGAATTTATGATAATTATAAATTCTGATAATTATAAATTATGCATACGTATTAGCAAAAAATCTGACTAGATTAGCAAAAATTCAAAGCAAAATTAGAGCTGATGCTCTCCCTTCAATCCATTCTTCAGATTGGAAGAGCTTGGGCTCAACCCAGCAATCCTCTGTGGTTTCATCTCAAAGACACTCTGCGTGGTCCCAGTGGACGTGGGACTGGACTCATTGTTCAGCTTAATTTCTGTGAAAGTACCCGAATCACTCGTTTTAAATTTGACAACACTATTGAGATGATTGGGTGATTTAGGACTTCCGCTGGCGGAGTGCGGAGCTGGTGTTGGACTAGGTTTCAGAATCCCATTCCCATGATTCAGACCATTCTTCCGGTCTGGGGAAGGAGTGGGCTGCTTCTTTTCTGTAGAGAAGGAGAGCCGATTCAATTTGCAACAAATCTCGGGTGAGACGGGGACGGAAGAGTAGCACTGGGTTGTTTCTACAGATCGACCCAACATTGACCCACCCCGACTGGCCCGTGCTCCCATTCTCTGGCCTGAGGGTTCACGGAGACTCATGCAGCATCCTGCATTTCTCTGCTCATTCCAACGCTTGTACGTTCTTTTGAGGAGCTGAATCACCTGTTAAGAAGAATTTAGATTTTAATTAATGAATTTCACAAAATAAGTTAAAAAGTTCAGCGCCCATGAGGCCCGTGTAACTTTGATTCTCAGAAAACGGATGTTGCTGGTTACAAAATTTCATTGGAATTCTCATGCAAGTAGTTGAGTCTTTAAAATAAAACGTATAAGATTTTTTTTTTTAATATGTAGTATTTACTACTCAATAAAACAAAACGAATGAATAAGGAATATAAGTAAATTAATAAAATAGAAAATCAAATTAATAAATAATCAAAAAATTACAATGTGGAAAAATCAAAAAATGAAATGGAAACAAAATGGATAAAGGATTTGAAAAAGAGTAAATTAACAAACAACATAGTAAATAAAATATAGAAAATAAATAAATCACGAAAGTAGGAATCAATAAATGAAACAAACAAAACAAAATGATTAATGCATTTAAAATTCAGTATAAAGTAAAAGAATAGGTTCAAAAATATTTAAAGAAGTAAAGATACTTAATAAATATTAAATAAATAACAAAAACAATTAATTAAAGAAGTACGTAGACATGCAAATATACATTAATCATTACCGGTTGAATAAATGTAAAACATGACGGTCTAATATTTTTTTTTAAATTGAAAGACAAAATTGCACCGAAAAAACTACATTTTGTATCAAATCAAATTACTTTGACTTTTTGCAACGCCAATGTTTTATTATGTTGTTTGATTTTATTTTAAGTTAAATTAGGTTGGGTTAGGTTTTCGGCAACGAATCCAACACATCTTGCCGTAGAGTGAAATAAATTTGATGCACATGCTACTGAATGCTTTTGAAGTACAGAAATTACGTACAAGCTAACATAAATGAACGTGAGCGTCGAATAAATAAATATAAAACCCTGTGTCAAACTTTGCAAATTAAATATGACAGTTTGAAATTGTTCAAGGTAGTATTGATATTGAGACACCTTAAATAGCCGAAAATGACCGTTATCAATCGCCATTATGAAATAGCTTAAACTTTTAGAGCCAATTTAAGTCTTTGCTCAGTGCGCAGATGAAAGAGGTTGAAATGGGATAGACTCACCTCTCCATTTAGGTAGCAGAAGATGAGGGCAACAATGGCTCCTTGGAACCCATCTAGAACGTCATTGACGAGTAAGTAGATCTCCATCCATTTACAAGTTGACTTGGGCCGGTAAATCGTAATCCCAAAGTGAAGTCCAAAAAGTGGGAAAAGGACCAAAGTGGCTCGAACCGCTTTCCTGTCCAATTCAAGAAAATAGAAAAGATCCAAATGCTTTGTTATAGTTTTTTCGCTGAATAAATCTAAATTCAGAATATGCTGGGTGTTCCAGTGGAATTTTAAATTATTCGAGTACGTACAGGACCATTCTCACCAGAAAGTTAACGCTGGATAATAGTAAGAGGGTATCTTAGATTATCTTAAATTATGACCTTGCTTGAAATCTGTGTTTCGCGAATAGCGAGTATATCGCATTTATTTATCCGAGTTAAAGATGGAACTTTTCCAACTGGATATTTAAATGAAGCAGAAATTGACTTAACATATTTCCCAAAATTTGCGAATGACGCTCGGTTAAAATTTTGGGCTTCAATTTTAAACTTAAAAAAAAAAAAAAAATTTCGGACCGCATTTTTGAAATCGTGCATGGCAATTTGCATTGTATAATGCTTTTCTTATGGGAAACAACTTGCCATATTTTTAGTTAAGTTTGGTTTTACGGAAACGTGCGATATAATGTGACAAATAAAGAAATAGTAAATACGTGTAACGTAAATCCAAACCCTGTTCCTGTCTAATGCATGTGTTGATGTTGAGTCGCCCTGTACACACACTAGTGCGAGTAAAATTGAGCCGGTCTAACTGAAGTACGTCGAGTCGGAAGCATTCAGTTGTGCAGGGGACAGGAAAAGAACATCCTTTCTCTGTGGAAAAAGCCAACTTTCTCTCAAGAGGGTCCCAGAAAAAAAATGGATTATATTATATTTGTTGTGAGAAAGGAATGCTCTTTCTACACGACTCTCATTTAAAAGGAAATCATCATTTCAGCTTCTCTCCGAAGAATGTTAGTGAAGGAAGCTAAAGCTTTAGGACGACCAACCAGAAATGACGGGATATACTTAACACGTAACGCGCAGCCTTCCGACGGTCATATTTTTGTCATACCACACGCGTCGGGTGCTTGGATGCTACTTTCGTTTGATTCAATGCCAGTCAAAAGATTTTATTTATGTAGATTTTTTGGTCGTGAATACTACATAGTTCATGTATGAGAAAGTGTAGTAGCTTCCCTCATTGCACAAGAATATATATATTTTCAAACAGCTTTTTTAATTTTATAAAAATAAATTGGCATGAGCATTAGCTAACCATGTTCACCCGGGGACATATTTTGAAATCGTGCATAGGAATTTAAACACTGTAATGCTTTTTGATCGCATTTTACTTGCGACATTATATTGTACGTTTCAGCAGAACCTAACCCAACTAAAAATATGACAAGTTGTCTCTCATAGGAAAAGAACTACACTACCGAATTGTCATGTTCGATTTCAAAATTATCGACCAAACAAACTTTATATGGAATATTCAACTTAATTTAATTTTTTTTTTTTGAACGCCGAACAATGAACAATATATTGTAAAGTTTAAGGACAAATTTAAAAATAACTGCAAATAGGTATCACGGGAGGACCGAATTCGAAGGTACAAACATGCATTTCCACAGCGAGTGTCAAATGTCACAAAAACCAACATGTAGCTTTTATTTGGACACGAGGCACTGCTCAGCATCAACTATCCACATCAACCCGGAACACTCGGCTCCTCAAGTGGTTTGTTTGTAGCTCGAATTCGTCTACGTGATCAACTAAACCCGTAATGCGCTACATGTAAAGTTTCTCGTAAAGCATTTGAAGTTCAGAGTTCAGCAGTTTGTTGGTCACATTTTGTTTAGAGAAATAAATACAAACGTAATACTCAACCAAACAAAACCTCATAATATTGATTCTAAGCACGTACAGAACTGTAAAACTAAGCCACGGACAGTAAACGTATTTTGGGTGCATCGATATCGATATATGCGGCACTATGATTTCATTAAGATTTTGTTTACCTGTACTGGCTAGGCTCATTGGCATGGGTGGCCCGTAGCTTGGTGACAAGGACACGGATGATGTTAATCAGGAACAGCATGTTGATCTGTGTAAATCAAATAGCAACATTTTAGAATTTGCCTGAAGGCTAAATCGATTAAGATAAGCTAGATAAGCTAGGTCGATTCACACAACCCTACTTCGATTTAAGCTCTCTATCCTTGAGTACCCTCTCCTCACATCTGATCAAGTTGTTGATTTAATTTTTCATATATAAACAAAAGATTTTAAAACTGACTGGCAACTCAGTATGCAATACAATACATATGGCGGATACGATATTTGTCTCTTCCTATTTTAAAATATGTGCCTCCCGTGCATATTTATGAGCATTAAACATCTTGTTATGCTGTAATATATTTTGTATCGAAAATTTAATCCATTGAAGGAGTTCGAAACTGTTCTTCAGATTTTAGGAGCCAGGAAGAGATGCTTCGTCTAAGATTCTTGAAGCTAAATTTAAAAATAAACATATTATGATATGACCTTGACATGGATGGCCTATGCAAGCAACACCGATAATTTCCCAAAAAAACTGGTAATGCCGAATACGGACTGTGTTAAGGAGATGTATTAGATCTAATATTCTTGCTGCCAGGAGTACTCCTCCATGTCAGGGTAATGTCAATTTTTGCAATATTTTTTTTAGAAATCTAGGAAATGATCTGTAATCAGGTTAAAACATCTTTTGAAAAATCAGAACTTTTTTAATTGGTTGTATTTTGAACAAAAAATTAACATGTCTTTCGTGTTTCCGGTGATTAGCAGTATTTTTCAAAGCGAAATTTGCATGTTTTTTTTTCAATTTGAACGTACCAGTAAGCTGAGAAGGCTAGGTCCATTGAGAAACCATTCGAAGGACTCCTGAGGCACAACCCAGCATCTGTCATTGGCATAGACGACTCGAAGAATGGCATAAATCACAGTGGGAATTATGGGGAAAACTGTGGAGAAACAAAACAATGACATTAAAAATATGCATACATAGATATTTAAAAATACAGAACCCTAGGCTAGCTTGCATGTTGTAAACCCAGCAAGATACATTGTATT